>JARKHS020005736.1:0-219818 GCA_030143305.2 Amblyomma americanum | reverse complement strand
TATTTACACCATTACCACCAGTGCTGCGAAGTGAACATTCAGTGTGGAGACTGCAGCATCGAAGGGGCCTTCGCCAGTACTTGACGTGTCGCTTGCCCAAGGATCAGTGGCGCTCCATGAGGATGTCGAGGCTGTGCTACGCACGTTTGACCTTCGACACCAAGGGATTTCAGAAGTATTGCTTTGCGACGCTTGGGCTGTAGCTCGTCGCATCCAACTGCTTCGAGAAGTATCAGGAGGACAGGGTTCTATTGCTGCTAAGCTACCGCAGATTCGCCTGACGTAGGCAGGAACGGCGAGAACACCGGAAACGCTCCGACAGACTCGGTTGCGAAAGCACGGTTCTCGGAACGCGCAATCTACGCCGGGGCACTCGTCGTGATTCTGCGGTGTACGGAATCCGGACGGAGAGAACAAACAGGCGCAGACAGCTGCTCAAGGTGGACTCTTTTATTTCCAGCTAATTGTGTGGGTTCCAGAGAAGAGAGAAGTGTTGATGGCGATAGTGCAATCCTTAAGAAAAACGAAACTAAACTTGGGCAGGATGGAACTAAAGGTGTCTTTTGTGTATCTTGTTTCCTTCTCTCAAACCCATAGACTCGCAGCAATTGCTTGAAATATATAGCTACAAAACATCACACATGACCTTATCATGAGCCTACTCGCAAGAAATTTCGGTTCTTCAGTCTGTGCTGGCCTGTATGTAATTAACAAAGGCTAATAAGTGGCTCTCATACGAGGCATATTTTCTAATCCTCAAAAATGAGATCAGGTGCTCGATTCTTGGAGAAATGAAGCGCTGATGATAGAGGTGTCTGGGACAATAGCCACGCTTGAACAATATATTGCGCGAGAAAGCAGCCTTTATTGGGTCAGCAGTATGTATGCGATGACCTCAGATAATTGCTTGGCACTGGCCTGGTCCTCTATTGTTCCCACTGTTGAGATTGAAGGAAACACAGACGCAGGGATCCGTGCAGTTACTTTCATAAAAAAAGTCGATGGAGCACTGGATGAAAATAAAAAGAAATTTTATTTCATTTGGTTAATATGTATATTGATACATACATGTTTATTTAGCACCTATAGCGTAGAAACAGACATTTACACAACACCTACCCACCGCACAGTCAGTCTCGCTAATAGGACTATTTAGTTCTTATTTTTAGAAACAGAAAATAATGTTCGTATATAAACAACCATGAAAATAAATGTGTTCTAAAAACTAGCTTATTCATGACATGCGTTGCGAAACGATACAGCACCTCTCATATGAGCGCACTGCATGCAGGATCAATTGAAATTAGATGTCGTCATCTCTGATTTTGCTACAACTTTTTAGAAGCCTAGACAAGTCGTTCGAACAGTCGAGCAAAGAAAACGAGATAGAAGTGTTCTCGCTGAGCAAACATTCCTCCCCCTGAATTTCGGACATCCTACATGACAAAAGAGAGCGGAATAAGTCACATTTAGTCAAATTATGGCACTTTTTAGCTAGTTTCTTGAGCCAAGTCAAACTTGCTTTTCAGCTGTTGCCGAATATACTGTCCCCCACCTATAGTAGGATACAACTAAAAAAAAAAACAGCAGTTGTTAACACTGGGCCACGATCCGCGACGTACTCTATACTCGGCTAGCCAGTTGCAAAAGTAAACAAAATAAGCTTTTTAATGTTTGACTTTATTAAACAAGCCAGGGATAAAAATTATATAGCTTTTAAGTTTTTTCTGGTGATTAGCTTCTTGTTTAGGTGACAAAAAAAGTTTTAACAATGGACTATTTTTTTGTCGTGGAGGAATTCTGTGCGCCGGTCCTGAATGTGGGCGGAGCTTCACTGCAGACTTAAGTTGTATCCAGCTATAGAGCATCGAGAGTATTACAGTCACAAGAACGTGCACCGCAGCGAGGGCTACTTAAGGCACCTGAGAACGGTGTAGCTGTAGTGCCTCGATTAAAGGGCTGGGCAAAGCCGAGTGCAAATCAAAATCGCAATTTAGTAAATACTAAATGTTATTGCTTTCCACATGTCCTTAGTTACGATCACGTCCAGGCAGAGGCTTGAATAAACGCCAAAATTCGAGAAGCCGGAGCACGGCGCATGCGGGTGTGCAGACTAAACTCAGAGAAACACAGTGCGGCGCTCATCCTCTATTCAAGATTTACAAAAACGATAAATCCTTTTAGTTTAAACGCAAGTTTATGTCATTATTTACGTCAGGAACGCGGGAAAACTTGTAACATTTCCATGGAGAAATTAACCTTTCTATGGCCTAAGCACCACAGCAGACGTTAAGTAAATGTTAGCACCTTTTTAAAATTTGCTTAAAATGTCTGCTAGCACGACAATTGAAGGTGCTGTCAGAAGAAAAAACCCAGGACTTTTTGCCTTTCTCAGCTGTGTAGAGCTTCCTGCATTTTATGAAATCCTAAATATTCTAAATTGCCTAGTTATGGATGCCGCTAAAATGGGTTCGATATATGTACAGTCTTTGTCAGAAATACACAGCCCAAGGGGTTTGCTTACAAGCCGTGTAGCGAGGCGCTTAAGCACATCTGACAGTCCTAAGCTTGGGAGGGTTGAAGACTTAAGTTCCTCCCGGCTTCGTGAGATTAAGGTCCCTGAGTACGCAAGAGGAGCCGTGCTGCAGGGATCAGAAGCAGACCCCTTGGGCTGCATACTTTTGACAAAGACTGTACGTACATGGGTAAGCTTGACATCAATTATCTACAGTCCCTCCCAAGCTTCAAGTGCCTGATTTACCATGCTCGTGGAGCCTGGTGGGGAGATGCAGTCTGGAACACTGACTTGCATGTTGTCATCGTCATAGCTCCTGGTCGCAATCACGGCCACAGCGATGCGCATCTAATATCTTCTAATCTAATAATAATCTAATATTAACATGTAATAATTGTCGTTTAACTATTTGTTTTCCGCGCGATGGGATCAATTGCACTCTGTGGTTCGCGGAGCGAACTCTACGAAGTGCTGTAGCGTTGTCATGCATTATTCGCGAGCACTGAGGAGATATGTTTCTTTCAGGCCACCTTCCGCTCACAAAAGCGAGTGTTATATACAGTATTTTCGCGCAGGTCGTAACAAAGTGGAATTCGATGTAAAACACCAGGTTTCTGACCAAACATTTCTCTTCATCCTTTTCTTCATACGGTCGACAATGTCCCAAATGAATTGAAACGAACTGAAAAATTGGTACCGCCACTATCGCCGGTTGAGGGACAATCTTTTCGCCCTAAGCTAGAAACAGTAAGCTGTACGCAAGGAATCGCGAGGTTCTCGTAGCTTTTAGAAGACACAAAAGCATATGATACTGTACCACAAACTAAGATGGTACGCGGCATGCTGCAACTGGCTGTCCCCGCTACCTACACGTCACAAAGCGAGACAAATTTGAAAGCTTTGCAATATTATAATGCCTCACGGTCTTCCTTTGCGTACGAATGTTTGGTTTATGAGTTTTAACTCCGCAATGCGACCAAGGCTATGAGAGAGGCCGTAGTGGAGGGCTGCTGAAATTTCGACCATCTGGGGTTCTTTAACATGCACTGACATCTCAGAGTACATGTGCCTCTAGAATTGCGCCTCCATCGAAATACAACCGCCTCGGCCGGGATCAGACTCGCGTCTTTCGGGTCAGCAGTCGAGCACCATAACCACCGAACCACCGTGGCGGCTCCGTACGAAGGGCAACCATGAAGCCGCGGCGCGTCAGTTTCAGTTTCCAGAGAGGCTGTTGCTTCGCGGAGGCTGGCGGCTGGGCGAACCAAGTCTCGGTTTTGGTGAAGTGGCCTTCGGCCGGAATCGAGGAAAAAAGGCCGCAATTACAAGCCGGGCAGGAGGCCAGTAGGCGTCGAAACTATATGTATACGACAAAAAGTGGCTGTCCTAGTGGCTAGCAAGCCCCGTGAAAGTGTGACCCTGTTAAAAGTCGTTTCACGTTTAGGTAATTGGTGGCGGTGATAAGTATTTTATTCAATGAAGAGCTCTGCACCCCCGAGCTGGTAACGGCCATGAGTTCAAGGCTCGTACGGGCTTAGCTGTTCGGTACCCGGTGACACAACTTTCTTTGATAGCGTTAGACCACATATAGACAAAACAACAAAAAACCCCACAAAACCACAAAAAAAGACCACATATAGACAAGAACACGCACGAAAGCTGAGGTGTGTTCTTTCTTGTCACTGTGTGTGGTTGTGCTTTTTTTATATCTCATTCTTCAAAATTGAAGATGCACAATAGGCTACACACGGCGTCACCAAGTCCGCCGCCTGAACCTCAGCAATTTAGGCCTAACCAATATAGCAATTGAGATCGTGTCACTTGTTGGCACTTCGCTATGGCCGCAGAGAACGAAAATGGCCAGGTTTTGGATGCCACTCATTGGCATATTTTGAGGGTTTTCAGCTCCGTGATGTCGTGTAGGAGGCGTCCCAAAGCGTAGCAAACGAACAGGAGCGCCTTACACCAGTCCTATACCGAGTGGTGCGTCGGTGGGGTGTTTTAATAACACGAAATGCAATAGGAGATATCGTGCAATCGGGCCGACCCGTTTACAGCCTTCGCTTGCTGCGCTGATCACTGCCAAAGCTTTGCAGGTGATTTGTTTCCAAATTACGATATGAACCAGAGTAGCTGGTTGTGATCAGAAGAGAAGCAAATTTCGTGCATTTAGTAAATCTCCGGCAGCGCATGTTTGATCGCACATAAACATATCGACACCCACTTGAACGGCGAATTAGACGGGCAAATTTTTTAGTCGAGTATGCCGGCGTTACTCAAGCATGCAGTCCGGCTGCAAAGAGTTTTGATTAATTTACCGAGAAATCGTTGCCATGCGCACTAAGTGGTCCCTATCCAGAAACCTCGATCGGTCATGGCGTGATCTACTACAGTGCGCTGATTACAGCTTAGTTCTCATCGTGTTCAGTTGTTGAGTTTCTTCCTTGTTGTTATATTGAGAAGCGTTAGCAAAACTCTCTTCATTGTGCAGTTCCTGGCACAGAATATATTCCGGTAATGTCGCGCGATCATCCACATGCCATGCGCGTTAATGGGACCCGGTGATGCAACATGGCTATGTATAAAAATTGACGGGCGAATGCATTTCTTCAGGCTTACTACTGTCGCTACCAGAGCGATGCAAGTTCAAAACATAAACGCTCTTTGTTTAGTCAAGGGAGCTTTCATGGCAGCAGGAAATGTCACAACAACATCGCAATTTGGAGATAAAGGAAACTGCGTCTTTGCTTGCAATATTGCAAACAATTTTTGCTTGTTTTTTCCCTGTTAAAATCGAATCCTAACAGTGCAATATATACTACACGCGTCATCCGCCATGTTTAAAATGTGGCGCTAGAAGATACGACAGCGAAAGCCTCCACTGCGCCGCGCTCTGTTACAGCTATGCTAAAAAGTGCAGATGAGCATGCCACATTACAGTTTAGAGGGATGGCAGTACGCAGCTGACCGTGTGTCGTTGCGATTACACTGCTTTGCATGCAGCTACTAACCCCGGAGCGCTCAAAAGTTTGCAGTGCGACAAAAGGTGCTTCAGGCCAACGCAAGCGTGCCCACTGCAAAAAATGACCGCTCGCTACTCTGCCATGCCGATTCTCGGCCATTTGAAAATAAAATAGATGTGAAAGAGCGCGGAGTTTGAACCGATGCTTAAATGCGCGTGAAAACGACAACGCCGCGGAGATCGGCTTTTCTGCGCACTACCGGGTGCCAAACGCCAAGCTTCAAGCGGAGCAGAAGACGCGGTAGAAACTTGCTAGCGCCAAACAAACAATAATAAAAAACCTACATTTGGTAAAACTTAAGCGGTATAAGCACCACAGCGGCTGAAGCTAGGGTTCTGGAAATCTACTCGTGAGATTCACCGCAGTTTCATCGATACCAAGAAAGCACGCTAGTAAACGATGTACCTGCTCGAACGAACCGAGGATGATGCAACCGGAAGCGACGAGCGCGGTTTTGCCAAACCTCCAAACAGTTTCTCACATCGTCTATTCTGATAAACAGAATAAAAAGTCCTATCTTACTATATATAAATACTCACTGTGCCGTTGCATTGATCAGAAGTTCCAAATACATCCGGTCCGAAGATGACCTTGCCCGCAGCGCTTCCTGTGATCCTGCAGTAATATCAGATTCTTAGTTAATAAAGAAATAGGTTTGCGTATACTTTATTGTACAAAATATTGAGCTTCAGATCAGATAGCATTGGTCATATTTTCTTGCCTTCCCTTTAACGTTGGCTACAGAACTGTGTATGATGTTAGCTCAAGTAGACACTGGCTGGAAACGAGAATAGAAAAACACAGACTGCTGGGTTTGGTTTTTGTTATGACGCCTATCCGTTGTTGTATATCATGTAGCTGCCCCAAGAAAAGAGCAAATTAATAAATAACTTCCAAAGGATACATTAGAACCTGACGGTATAAACATGGCCAGCGAAAGTTGTTTACACATGTACCAACTTGAAGTGATTGATTCCTTTCTTTGTACGTATTCCGTTGCACTATTACCATGACACTTGAGAAATGCCAAATTGACAAGCTTGTCGCTCTTACATGCGTGACACATCGTGAAACATCGTGAGTTGAGTTTATTTTCCTACTGTCACTTGGGAAGCGCCGGGGATAAAAGCTTTGAGAGGGGCTTGGCCGGTCCATCGACCACTACAGTGTGTGGCAGCAGAGAGCAATGCAGGAAATAAGTAACCTGATGCAAAACATCCAAAGATCAAAACAAGTCACTGACCCGTGCAGTGTGCGGCAGAAGATGATAATGCGGAAAAAAATGAAGGCTCATACGTACACAACAACACAGGAAAAGAATCAGTGATGGAGCAGTTTCAGTGCATAGTTGCAGGAGCGCGATAGGTTTTAAAAGTAATGTGCGTAAAATTTCTGCAATGTTTACATCAAAGGCGTTGAGTGTGTTCAAAGTACATGACAGTGTGTTTTAGTACTTTGTGTGCCATATGTAGTGCGACAAGTTTCAGTATACCAGTGCTCAGGTTGTCGGCTATGAAATTAGTGGTTGCTGGTACAAAGGTCTGCTAAGTGGCGGAGGTAGTTGGTATTCTTAACTAGTACTTTTCTGTATGCATGAAGGGGTCTTAAGTGATAAAGGTAGGATATTTAGGCTATGCTATACTGATCGAAAAGCTCAGCTGTAAGAACGAAGAAATTTGGTTATATATTGCACGTAAAACTGAGGATAATGGAACTTTTACCGGTGCATGATATTCTGTGAATGTTGACGTCTTTACTACGAACCAACTCAACCAATGAGTCATTTTGTTGTGCATTCGTAAATCATGCAATGAACACTGGTAACATTAATGAAAATTTGTTCCCTTTCAGAGCTGTTTTACAGAACGGTGTTTGTCAGTGGTCGTATTGCCAGTAAAGAATCGCGCGGCGATGAACGCGCAACCGTGTGGCCACGTTGTTCAAAGCGATTCACGTACCGAGGAATAAAAGAGGACTTCAGCACGCCGCCAGAGGCGGTTACACGCACGTAAAAAGTATGAGGTTTCACAGGTAATTTAAGTATTTTAAATCGAACCCTTACTATGGCTTTGTAAACAACTTACAGACGTATGTGAGGTTTGACCTCATTAGGCTACTGGTGGGCTTTAGGATATGCTACTGCGCGGTACTGTCGACCATGTGGGCTTCTGATAGTCTTGCGGACCAGCTTATTGCACAACACAAATGAGTTTTTTTTACGTTTTGTCTTTGTCGAAATACGGTGCCGCAGACAGGATTGCATCCCATGTCTGAGTTTGACCGCCGAGCGCCATGGGCCTTAAGCTATCATGGCGGAGACCATTAATTATGTGGAGACAACTTAACAGTTCATCATTTTCCCATCAACAGCCTGTGTTATTCTCAGGTTATGTAGATAGTAGTGCGCGGTCTAAGGCGGGAGCGTAGTAGGTGAAATACCAACACTATAGTCCCATGGTCGCTGATTTTGTAGCAGCCGCCTGACTCTTCAGGCAGCCTTGCTTTGGGACGCCGAAGAGTTTCATAAAGTGCAGAGTCAGATAAAATTATTGTCCTCAGTCGTCTCTCAAGACGGACGATTTGTACGTTATTTTGGAAGCAGCTGCCGTGTAACACGTAGAGAAAACCTGTTTTCGCAATTTGAACTTACAAAGCGAAACATTGTGTTTACGTTCGCTTACAAATGACGCGGAACCTCCCCTTGTCCTTAAGGAAGGAAAAAAAGCTTTTTTTTCTTTAATTCAACATGCGGCCATGCATGCTCTGCTACCCCCGCATGTAGCACGTAGTAGAGAAAATTTAGAAAGCGGAGATGTGCTCTTCTCTGGCTGCTGCCATGCTTGGCGTTTCGCGTTTGATCATGCTGCGGCCAGAGCGTAGGGATTCTTTGTTTTGGCATTGCATCATACACCATGTCTCGTGTCTCTTTTCAAAGTTCTCTGTTATTGCTACGAGGCAGAAGCGTGCTCACGGCTCCGAAGCAGCCATTCGTGCTACTTTGTCAGAATAACCTTCGTGCACACAAAGGAGACATGGCCGAAGATCTACTCCGACAGCACGGCGTCGGTGAGTGATGCCTGTTCATGCGACCAGGCTGGAGGTCTTCACGTTTTAAGGATTCTGGTTTCAGAGAAACGGAGTCCGTGCATGCTGGTTAATATAGATGCTTCGAGACTACACCTGTTCTTGTTTTATTTTGCACCCTGCAAAAGCTGACTCCTGCCGCTTCTCATTCGGTTTATTGCATGCTGTAGCGAATTAACCTAGTCAGTTTTTCAGAGCGCACGCTATTATTGTGTAAGCGACCGATTTTATTCTTTTATTTTCTTCGTTCTTACTAATTCGACCAATCTGGCTGAACAGCGCGCGCGCCGTATGCTGAACGTTATGCGCTAAACGTATGTACGTTCCGGTGTGTACCTTAGGTATTCAGCCCACTGTGAATAAATTTTCCTCCTTTAACTCTTTACTAAGGCATCGTCCGTGCATACTACTTGTTTGGAAACAATTATCTCTTAACTGTATAATTTTAAAAATGTTACATATTCAGAGGTTTATATCTGCATTGATTTGTAGGCATTATATGAATAATGATTTGTTTCAGGTAGAGTTTAATAGCATATTTTAGTCTAAAGAGAAAAAGATTAAGGTTACAGCACTGGACAGTCACATAGCAGAACCTCACGCGCAATACAAGCTGGTTTGCAAAAAGCACTAGCCGAACCTCTGAAACGTCTAAATGAATTTTACACGACAGTGCTCTTAGTTGAGGCTCTTACGCGAGAAAACCCGTCCCCACAGAGCTATCCACGAATTGGATAAACTTTTTTTTGGAATGAAAAAACAGGTTTTACTGCCATTAAGGGAGCAAAATAACACGCTGCGTTCCTTTTCCAATTATTTTACGGTATTGCCGCCTCTGTGATTCCGTTCCTGGAGCGTTACGCTATCATGTCTTTTACTTCATGCTTCTTGTGAATCGCAGTATGCATACGGTGTTGTGTTGCGCTCTGAGCATGCACGTACGCAACATCCAACTGAAAAGCACATATCTTTTGTGGTTTCATGAGTTATTACAAAAAAGTGTGCTCATTTATAATTACGGATAATTTATATGTCCCCGAGTGTTGTAACGATAAGAGATCCATTGAGTTTGCAGTATGCTTACACAAATACTTAACACTCGATCTGCCTCTATAATCATTAAGGTATAATGACTACTATAACAAGAAGGATAGCACCAATAATTAAAATTGAGACAATTCGGCAAAACAGTCGTGGTAGCTTTGAACACTGTATCCTTATTTGTATGAGCAAACCCTAACCTATTCTCTTGCTCCAGAATATATTGCGCATCCCAACCAAAGTTATTCCAGCAAGACGCTTCCTGAACTCAAAAAGAGCTGAACATGCACAGCGCAACTCATCAGTCTGCTTCGCGAGCCCTGAAGGCACGCCGAGATGTGCTGTGGCGTGCAGGGTCCTGCAACTGGAGGATTAGAGAGTAAAGAGTGATGGGAGCGAAAGTGGGTGTATACAGAGGGCACATTACTCGTAGCTGACCGCAAACATGATGGTCACAGAATAAATCGCAAATAATTTATTGCGAACGGCGAAATTTGAAGCTACAGTGTAACCGGTAAAATGTATAAGGTGCTGTACCTATAAAAAATCTCAGAGCAAAAATTTTTTAAATCCAGAATTATAGTAAGGATTCTCAGTATTCGAATGAGGTGGTCATATCAGCCCCATCGTATATACGGGAGGAGGATTCCCATTGCCACTGGGCAGGTACCGTTTAGAATGGGTACACGCTTTCTCTCCGCAAGGTGCTGGGCTTTCGCAGAAATCAACTGTTGGAAAAAAGGCCTGTGGCCAGCCAGACCCCCCCTTCCCCCTCCTCCTTCCCCTCTTTTCCTTGCCTTGTTTCGGTGTTTCGCACATACGTGAAAGAGGGAAATTCGCCTTGCGCGGTGAAAACCATTTGAACCCCTTTTCAAGAAGAAATCAAGAAAAAAAATGACAGGGACAAGGTACGTAATGGTCATGCACGATTCCTGAATGATCCCCTAGGATAACGGCGTTGATTTTGAGAAAAGGAAAGCGTAGTAAGCAGCGGCAGAAAGTCAGGTGGGCGGATGACGCCCTGAAATTAGTGGTCTAAGTTAGCCGGAGCTGGCACAGGACAGGATTTATTAGCGGTTTATGAAAGAGTCATTTGTGCTGCATTATACATAGTTAGGCTGATAGTGTTGATAATGTTCACGAAAGGAGGAAACATTTGGTAGCATGTCCACGTTGCTCTCATCCCCTTAGTATCACATAGAAGCAAACATATAGTATACACACACTCATTACTATGACAGCTACGAATTAAGGCAAATATTTGAATATAAAAAACTTGTCTTCACACACGAATGTTGGCAAGCATACTATGAACCAATGCGCAATTTGCAGTTCGATCGGAGATAAAAACCAGATATTCCGGAATTTTTTCGTGTAATGCACCCTGTTCTCATAAAGAAAAAAAAATGCTGTCTGTCGGCAGCTTTTACGCCGATGCATTATTCAGTGATAACATTTTTTAGAAGGGCGCCCACAGCGCCAACAGTTAACTGGTACCATCTGCCGGACGAGCAACTAACGTGCCGTCCTTGTCACAGCAAGTAACAAATAGCGACGTCATACCACATGGCTTGCTGTGGAGAGGCGCCGCAGTTTGGAGAAAAAAATGGCGTAGTAACTGTCTCACATGTCTCCATTTTTTCAGAAGGGATATAGAACTCCATAAATTTTATTTTTATGCACAAGAAAAAAAAGAGACTAGTGATGAATTATGCTGTAGTTTGTAGAACACCTAGGAACAGCATAAAATTTAACACTGAGGTTCGAATAAGCCTCTGAGGTTTAGCAAGAAATTCTAAATATTTCGAGCCAGCATTAGCACCGTTAGTCCTTTTTTAAGCAAACGAATTTCTTACACCGTTGCATTTGCCTCCGGTTTATTAGAACTCCTTAAAAACTGAGCTGAACAGCGTTTGCAAAAGTTAAATTAGTAGGAATGTTTTTTGCTTGAAAATTATTGCAGATAATACTCACATCAAAAGGTACGCAGCAACCAGTAACGAAAGAAAGGCCATCTTTCCCACAGTCATCGCGGGTCCTACTCAAGTGCCACTTCGGTGCAGATTCTGCAGATACCGTGCAGATGCTTCTGGGAATATATAGCACTTCGTGACGTTGTTGCAGACGATCATTCTTTCCAAATCTCTGACGCCTTGATGAATGTTAAAAGACTGCTATAGTTCTTTTTCTGTAATTTCTGCAATGCATGCTGCGGACGCTGTCAGCACAGCGTGATGTATTTGCTACATCAATAACTTGTCTTTATGCCACATTAATTAAAAAAAAGAAAGTTGTTATTACAGCGGGGACCGAAAAACAAAACAAAACTGAATCTAGAAGGCATATTTTTTGTTAAAGAACAAATTTATTCTTTTCCGAAGGAAACTACTCTGCTTTGGCTGGTTCCAGCTGCATAAGTGCAGGTGCCTTAGCTCTTTTCCTTTGCAGCCCTGGCAACGAGCACACTGAAGTGGTTCTGAGTAGTAAGCAAACTTGAAAGGGAGCATTAAATTATGAGGATATGATGCTTTTCGGCATTTTTGAGTAGGAATGTAGAACTCCACAAATTTTATTTTTATTCACAAGAAAACAAGAGAGACTAGTGATGAATTATGCCGGAATTTGTAGGATTTGTAAGAACAGCATAAAAATTAAGTTTAAGTTTCGAGTAATCCTCCGAGGTCAAAAATACTTTACATATGCGGCTATTTTAAATCAGTAAGCAAAGGGATGAATTCGAGGTTTCGCAGCTTCGTGCGGAAGAGAAGCAGGAGAGAATTGCATGACACCATTGTCCTGTTAAGATCCGCGATAGTCTCGTACGAAGTTAGTGATAAAAAACTATTCGTAAATTGAATATCGATAGTTTTTATAACTATCCGTAGTGTAAAAGACTACTGAAAATATTTTAGTGTCTGCAACAACTCTGCAGTACTCGTAATCAGTAAAGCAATGATTTGAATATATGCTACAGATCTACTGACAGGGAAGCAGCAGGCGCTTGTTCAATTTCTAGAGTACAAAAGAGGCGTCTATGCTTGTGCAACATCGGCGCCGGATGGCACTACACTCGACAAGGACTAAAGAAGAGGAAAAAAGCGATAACCGAGCTTCGAAAAGGTCATGATAGCAGTTCCCGACGATCTCTAACAAAGATCCTTATCTAAATTTGACGAGAAACCGAGCTCGTGGAAGGCGCATATCCAACAAATTGTGGACAAGAGATTTTGATCGGGGCAGAATTTATGAGCGCAATTTTTGATATATTGTAAGATTCCACTATGACAGGCTAATATAACGTCAGATCTCAGAGCGACAGGCGTGCATTTTTTTGCTGTTAACGTTTTTGCCATCGGCAGGAGCGTTCCCATCGGTTTTCTATGGCAGTCTCAACTGCTGTATGCGAGCGATGGAAACTCTATAAAAGAAACATTTTGCTGCATATCGGAAGAATGGACCTTTACCTTCAATATTTCTACGCCAGCACCTAACAGGTTTTCAATATTCAAAATTTTGTTCAAGAATGTTGGGCATGACTGCGAGGTTGCTACCACGTCCATATATCTTCTATGGTGCATCACATTATAGTTTGGGGCATAATAAATGAACAAGAAAAAACTATTTCCCGCACCACTGCAATATCGCGGGTATAATCTAATCGCAATTGCATAATATGCAAAATAATTGCCAAAGTTTTTTTCTTAGTATTTTTCTCTTTTCCTACTCCGCCACGGTTGATGTAACGAGCAGAGATCTCCGCGAGCCTCGTCATGCAAGGAATTTACTCGATGCGGCATTCACAACATCAGTTCATAATTGCGGAACCTTGGAGGGGTGCAACACCCTAGAGACTTAACGGAGGTTAAAATGTAAGGTACAAAAGGGCAGGTCTTATAAAGAATACTTTGCTTACGGGTTCTGAAGTGTTCACAAACATTGAAATGCCCTAATATACACCCGTCTGCGTCCTGAAGCTGAATGTTCCGTACAAGCTTACCTGCCACAATTAGCAACTTATACCGTTTTGTAAGCAACAGCTGAACTCTCAAAAGCACGAAAGTCGCCAAACATAAAAACATAAGCACTGAAGTAATAATTTTAACTGATTCCGGCTCAGAAGCAGTTGCGGCCAGAGGTGCGTGTCCGCCCGCTTCTAAGCCTTATGGACGGCGCCGCTTGCTGTAGCCAGCGCAACTAGGACCTTCGCGGAGCTAGGAACAGAGAGTCCTATACTGATTACCACCAGCCGCATTAAAACGTCGCCAAGTTTGTGCTGCAGTGATGACGCGGGGTGTGCTGGGTGATCTATCGAAAGCGCTGTCTACAGCTTTTTAGTGCGAGAGCATTACTTGTCTTGTTGTGCGAAAACCCCGCCGTAGCCAGAAAGTCGTGGCAGGCAAGCGTGGCACAGACGCCGCACGCGAGTGACGTCGTCCTAATGACGTCATCCCCTGCCTAGAAGGGCAAGTCGACTTCGACGATGAATGGAAACAGGTTTGGGCCGCCCCTCCTCCTCCCTGGGGCAGCTCTATAATACCCCCTCACTCGGTACCAGGCAGAGAAACCAGCAGAGCAGGATGCGTACAGAAGAGGAGGAAATCACACGAAGAACGCTGGATATGTTGATCTAGATATGTTGATGATTTTCTAATCCTTTTAAAACTTACTCCTCTTGACAGCGTCGACTCAGCAGCAGATGACATTTTGTCTTTCTTTCATCACACTTCCGCTGACCTGATCTTAACTCATGAGGTACCACTTCATGGCAGAATCCTGTTTTTAGACTTGCTTCTCACCTTTTTTGACGATGGCGATGTTTGCTGGAATTACGCTCCTCGAACTAAGAAAGGTTTTTTTTTACCCTACACCTCGACACACTCAAAACTAGTGAAAAGGGGCATAGGCAATCTCTGTCTAGGAAATACCCTGCGAAAACCTGTCCTCACGTTATGCAAAACAGTTTCTTTGAACAAGCTGGTCGTCTGCGGTCAGCCGGTTACCCCGAACAGGTCCTTGTCTCAGTTGCTGAATCGCTATCACCTAAGCTTAGGTTGCAGCACGCACCTCACATCGAAGAGGCGTCGCGTCAGGATTTGACGCCTGCTGTTTTTCCTTACATGCACAAAGTCTTGCATAGTATGAAAAAGGTAGCAGTAAGATGCGGTGTAGACGCGTTTTCAGCAGCCATAAAACTTTCGTCATTATGTGCCCGTATTTATGCAAGGAGCACACAAAAAAAGATTGTTAAATCAAGCACCAAACAATGTTCACCAAATATACAACCATCGTTGTTTACTCTTTCTCCCTGTCATGTGGTAAGGCCTATATCGGCCAGACTGCCCAATGCATAATGACCCGTTAAAACAGCATCGCCCATCACTGCAACCGAATAATACGACCAATCTCCCGAAACATTGCAGCAAATGTAGATAATGTACTCCCCTGTTCAGCAGTGTGAATATCATCGGCCGAGGCAGAACGCAGATACAACGAGACACCTTGGAAGCTTTTAAAACAAAAAAGTCAGGCACTGATTGCGTTAGCAATACGTCAAATTTTCGTATAAGGAATACCGAGTCATTAATGGGACATAGTCTCCACGTGCAAGATAGCAGTATTTTTAATGACTGACCTTTTCTTTTTCTTTGTTTTCTTTTTCTTTTTGTCGGCGTTGCCTGCTCACGCGCATGCGCGTCCTGCTCTGCTCAATTCTTTGATCAAGTAAAATTTTCACTTGTGTCTCCAGCGTTGTCCGTTTGATTTTGTTCTCCTGTGTACATGTCCTGTTTTGCCGGTTTCTCTACGTAGTACCTTGCACCAGCTGGCCCAACAAGCTACACTTCTACAATTCCCCTCACTCGGATAACAAAGCATAACAGGCTCAAAATGGGAGCGGCTGGTAGGGTGCCTCGATGCCCGCTCTCTCCTCGCGGCTGGCCCTTTCCGCCGTATGCACTGGCATTCCACTATCCGCCCTGACTTGATGTGGTGCAGTACATGTAAGGAGTGTCGTATCGCCTCCGCGAGATACGCTAGGAAATACAATGCGCCATTAGACGTTTTTAGCATACCGGAGACGTATTAGCGGACACGTATACCGGTTTTACGTATGGGAGCTGCGCACGCGCAGTGGCAATGTTGGGATCAGGCGGGACCACTGCGCGTGCGCAGGAGGGCTCCGGTAAACCGGTATACGTCTGCGTTATTACGTCTCCGGTATGCGAAAAACGTCCATTATCGTATTCACGTAAACGCGGCTAGAGATTACACAAAACGTAAAGCCCTTAACAGCCATGAGCTGGCATTCAGGTTTCGGGTACTGAAATTGCGATGCTATGGAGCATTCATCGGGGTGACAAGTTTAAGGTTTATGGGGGTTTAACGTTCCAAAGCGACTCAGGCTATGAGAGACGCCGTAGTGAAGGGCTCCGGAAATTTCGACCACCTGGGGTTCTTTCACGTGCACTGACATCGCACAGTACACGGGCCTCTAAAATTTCGCCTCCATCGAAATTCGACCGCCGCGGCCAGGATCGAACCCGCGTCTTTTGGGCCAGCAGCCGAGCGCCATAACCACTCTGCCACCGCGGCGGCTGGGGTGACAAGTTTAATCGCTCGCGTCTACGTCATCAGGCGAGACAGCAAAGCGTGGCCGGAGGCGGCAGTTGACTGTCCGAAGAAGTACGAGGGCGTGGAAATGCGAAACATGCGAAGCGAGCTGTTCCAGCAAAACAACGTTCGGCCTAAGTCCGCGGCAAGTCATCGATACACCGTAAGCGACAAGAGTGCGGTCGCATTTACACATTACAGGAATTGCTTAGGGGCCCCATAATTTTTTAAAACATAGAATGTAAGATAGTGACTCAAAAATCGATAGCACTATCGGTTGTTTTGCATCACTAACGAAGCTGCGGAACTCTGAATTGCTTAATTTGCTTGCCGGATTCAAATGATCAATTTCTGTAACGGAGTCTAACTGACTAGATCACTCTTAGACGTGAGTGATGAACACCAGAGATTCAAGGTACCTCAATAAAGAGGGCCTGCTCCCAGACACTATGTTTGGGTTCAGGGCACACCTCTCCACCCAAGACGTTATGTTAACTTAAAAAGTAAGTGATGGGGAACCCGGACAAAAAGCAAGCCAGGTCAGTCATTGTGCTACACCTTAAAGACGCGTTCGACAGTGTGAGTTGTGAGAGTAATCCGGACGGTCAAGAACAAATTGGCGTTGGCTGTCAACCCTTACACTACATTCAGAACTTTCGCAAAGACAGATTCGCAATAATAAGGGCGGACAGCTTAACCTAGAAGAAGTACAACCTCCGAAGCACAGGAGCATCACCCCTTACTCGGATAATAAGGCATGTCAGGCTCAAGATACGGGTGGCTCCTTGTGGGACTCTCACCCCCACAAGAAGCTGTGTCCTTACTCGCGTTGTTCAACCTTGTTTTTATAATACTACCCGAAAAATTGCAAGCAATTTTAGGTTTTCAACAAGGCTTTTGCGCAGATGATATTACTATTTAGTCGCGCGAAGGAACTGTGGTGTCTATTATCATGTCCCTCAATGAGGCAGCAAGTAAAGTACAGATGTATGCGAGGGGCTGCAACCTAACTTGTGCTCCAAACAAGTAATAATTGCTCCTCGTCGGACGCAAGAATATACCGTCAATGATCAAAGTATCGATAAGGATCCATCCTATACAAAGTTCTCAAAATATGGGAATTTGGGGCTTCAGGCGTAAAAATGTATTAGCTTCATCATGAAAAAGCTAAGGAAAATGGCAGAACAAGGGACCAGTTATATCTTCTGCTTTGCCAACAGAAAACATGGAATGAAAGAACACGAAACTTTCATACTAGTTCAACTTCGTTCTACCCATGGTCACGTATGTAAAACCGTAACTTCCTTTTAAAAATGGCGGTCTCGATACAATAATCGGGAAAACCACGAAATAAGTCTTGGGACTCCCTATACACATCTCAAGCGACTGACTCATGAAGCTCAACATCCACAAGACGATGAAGGAGTTAACTGAGGCACGAAGAAGTGAAGTCGTCACAACTCCATACAACAAGAAGGAAGCTTTTCGAGGGACTCAGAATACCGTTTTCGTCAGGTACGTTGAAGACAGCGGATATACAACCACAGAGAAGAGAAATCATAGGCACAATAGAAACTAGAGGAAAATAGATTTAAAAAATGGAATACATCCTCGCAAACAATGTACATAGACGCAGGCAGTCCAGCTGTAGGTATATTTACTGCGGCAGCTACTGACTCAGGAGGTAGACTACTAGGCTGCGCAGCGGTTAGAACCAGACACGTTGCGATTGCCAAGGAAGCAGCTTTAACTCTGGTCATAGTGGCGGATCCTCAAGCTTTCGTGATCTCAGGCTCTTAACCCGCACGTAGAAACTACGTTAAGGCCTGGGTGAGATCATCAAGATAACCAACTTTGAAACAACCCTTATAATATGGTGACACCAAGGTGTAGGGGAAATGGACTTGTCCACGACGTCCGTCTGTGAATTGCTACCCGGAGCACCGTCGAAGAATCATCATAACGCTGATGTGTGTCTCTACACCTTTGCTGAAATTCTGCAGAACTATAGAGGCTGAAGCGATCGGGATACCCCAAAGCCTCGAGGAAATTAAGCAAGGACGAAGAAAACATTTTGAAGGGTAGAAAACAACACATTTCACACCCCCAAATCACTGCACATCTCGTACGCAGGAATTGACCAGAATTTCAGCACTGTGGAAGAATTGAATTTCTATGCCACACGCTATGGGCCTGCCAGAAAAACAAGACCATATCGCCCATCCCTCTCCCAATCCCTAACTAGTAGGAGAGTGCCCTGAACAGCGCACTCCCAGGAGCGAGAAATGGCTCGCGAACAGGGCCTCCGTAGCAGATGCTAAGATTGGAATCCGGAAATAGACTTGAACCAAGTGGTTCATACTCAATTTGGACAATAGACATTTTCACCAACGATCCTGTTGAATCTGTGTGCTCGAGACTTCACCTCGTTCTGAGAAAATTGTAGGAAATTTTATGGCTAACACGGAAATTTGCGGTGCTTGACAGCAACGTCCCTTAGGCAGTGTGCCTCAAACAAGCGAGTGAGAAGACAAGGAGAGAATAGGAGAGGAGAAGCTGAGGAAAAAATGATCGTCAGTTTGCATAGAGATGCGAATGCAATGGGCTGGCACTTCAGTTTTCAGTTAGGCTCCGGTGACTTCGGTTTTTCAGATCGATCCACTGTTCAAGGAAGGAAATTGCTCGAATAGCGATAATGCGTTTATGCCCATATATGCGGAATTGGTCATTCTCTACTCTGGATTCATAGCTTCCTGGGAGTCCTCATACCACTCCTGGTCCAGTGGCGCAGCGGTTGAGTGATGCACCACTGCCCTGCTGTGGCAGGTGCTGCCATTGGTTGGACTTACGTTGCTTTGCTTGGGTTGAGACAGATGTTCTCTCCAAGCAATCTCTCGCGATTAATTCAACTGCCACCTGCCATGGTGGACAGTTTACTAGGTGCATATATATTGCAGCCTGGCGGCAGCCTTAAGTCACAATGGTGAAAGAAGACAATGGCGCAGAGGTGTGAACGCTTGGCTGGACCTCTGTTCAGTGTTGTAAAGAGATATAGATTTAGCTGGGCCACAACCCCATCTTACATTAGGTGGAGGTGCTGAGGTACCCTCTTCATCCCGGAGCTCCGTAGCCGCACCTTAGCGCAGGCGTCCGTTATGCCGGAGTCGCCAGTCAGGCAGTCCCCATCCCTTTTGCCTACCATCCTCTAATCTGGCAGGCTCTGGCAGCGCGACCTCTGCGTCTGCAGCGGCGCCGACGACCACGATATTGACGACTGGTTGTTGTCGTACAAGTTGGACGATGACATCGAGCTTGGTAACGGTTTGTTCTATCTCACCCACGTGTCTAATTTATGGTACTAGAATCATAAGGCCGACTTGCCTACTTGGTCTTCCTTCAAGACCAGTTACTAGTGGGTATTCGGTCGCCGAGCTGTGCTCAAACTGCATGCCCAGCAATGCCTCCGCGCTCCCACTAAGCACCCTAGCGAAATTTTTACGAGTTATAATGAAGATGTTGACGACTTGTGCAAGCGCACCTATCCATCGGTGCCTGAGGCCGATAAAAATAACATCCTGAAGGGTGTCTCCGACGACGCTTTCTAGGTGTTGCTCGACAAGAGTCCGCAAACAATTGTCGATGTTACCCAACTTTTCCAAAGCTGCGACGCCTTCAAGAAGCAGCGGGATTCTACCCGAGAGAGTTTTCGTCCCGGGTACCCGTGTATATCTGTTCTAGCTCCTTCATAAGGTAGTCTCCTGTGCCTTGGTATCCGTGCGTGATTTTTGCTAGTGCGGTAGGGGCGGCTGCTTTATATTGAGAGGGGTGGAATAAGTGGCGAGGAGCTTCCAAGGGCTCTTGTTACCCATCTGTCAATTTAGGTCATCGCAGGTTGATTCCAAGTCTTCCTCGCCAATTCCACTACGTGCCTCTCGATTTCTCTTCCTGGTTCAGCTATTTTCTTCTTCAGTCACTTGTTTAGTCTACTCTTCTTCCATCTGTTTTGGAGTGAGTTGTAAAACACCAGTCATGAGGGGCAGTGCGGAAGTCTGCGCGACGGTGATGGGACGTGGATTAGTTGGCGCATACACATATGCACGAATGCGAGACAGCGCTGATTTCGTGAGAGAGGCGACTAAGAGCACGGAAGGCAAATGCAGGTGAGGAGGCAAAGACGCTTTGGGTGTAGTGTTCACAGGGGGGAACATGCAGATGCATGTGCACAGGAATTCACAACACAGGTGGTCGTGACAGAGAGCGGCACTGCGGAATGATCGCCAGTAGGGGGGCACAGAACCTCGGCTGGTAAGGTGTCGCGAGAGGTCAGGGCAGCAGGCGGAGAGAGGTCAATGCTTGCCAGAGGCTGGTGGACGTAGGATATGCTGGTGGGCGTTGAACCAACTGGGGCAGTCGAAGAAAGTTCACCTGCATGAGTGTGGTGGCAGGAGCCGCAAAAGGGTCAAATGGGGCTTAGGAGGGTGGCACATCTCAGTAACGGAAGACCGCGGCTCGCCACTGACCGCATGGGCGATCGCCTGGTGCTGCATCGGGAAGCCGGTCGATGAAGTCATTCGACAGGGTCGCCTTTAGGAGAACGTAGCGTTGTCTCTGGGAGGACACGTTGTAAATAAAGAAACGAAGGACTGACTTGTGCAAGGCAATAAATGCAGTACTGCGGACCAAATGCTGGAAGGGTGGCGGCCGCTCACGCTCTAGTCAGGGATGCATGAACATCGAGGTGGGAAAGGGACGGGCTCTGGTCCAGACCGGGAAGGCCTGCAACTGGTGGAAGAGCAAAGCGAGGTTCAACATCGGAAGGGAAGACTCACGGATGAGAAGAACTTGCGCTGCCGGCGATGCGACGTCGCCGACGTAGAAGGTCGCTTCCGCCTGGTAGAACAAGGTGGATGGATGCGGTTCGTGGAACGGGGGACGAACTACCATATGCTAGCGAGTTTCACCATTCGGATCCAGTGCCATGGTGTAACGTACGTGGCGGAAAGTTGGAAGAGCGAAGGGCAGGAAGTGGCGAGCGAGCTGCGGTCGCGGGCGCTCGGGGGCTGTCTGTAGTCACCAGAAATGGCGCGGCGGCAGCCCCATTGATTTCTCTGGATGACGGGCACAGGCCTAGCCAGCTTAGGAGCCAAGCGTCCGGTCTGTTCGCTGTCCTCGAGAGCTCTATGGCATTCGACCCTGGTGCAGGCCAGAGCTAAGCGTTCCAAGCTCGCTCTGGCCAGCGCGGGAGGCGTGGTGCCGTGATGGTGATCGTCGTTACAGTGACACTAATGCGTGAGCACTAACCCGATGTGCACCAACCCTAAGCAACATCGTCGTTGCCTGTTCGTTGTTGTTGTTGTTTTCCTCCCAAAATCGCACATATCCAGGAGGGGGATTGGCCATAACCAGGCGGTGACTACTTGCATTGCAAATTGCATGCGGCAAACATAGGATGACCTAAAAATGGGCAACTCAATACACTTGACAGAGGTGGTTGAGTGTGGTTAGGGGGTCTAACAAGCCTAAATTTATGCAAGAAAGTGAGTACAATGAAGAAGGAGAAAGAAACATGTAGGAATAGCAATGAAGGCTTGTCCAAATACGGTCGGACGGGAAACAGCTTAGGCAACTGAAGCTGCGCGGGTGTCGATAGTTGGATGGGTGTTGAAAACATTTATTGGCTATACAAGGGGCAGGAGGTATGCTTGGATCAGCCCGTAAGGAACTGCTCCTTACAAACACTAGGGGGAGGTCTCTAGTTTGGGACCTCAGTGGCAGTGGCCGCCGCCCGGGCGCGCCCGACTAAGGATTGTTGGGCCTGTAAGTCGTGACAGCCGAGCAAGGTCGCCTCCCAGTCCTACCGGGTTAATTTGGGAATGGGAGGCACAGCTGGGTTGGAGGGGCAGGCCTACAACATATGATAGGTGTCTGAAGACACCGCTGTACAGTGCGGGCAGCTGATCGTTTGAGAGCGGGCGTCATGGCATGGGCGAGCCGGTAAGGAGGACAAGATAAGGGGTGCCGCTATCCCGCCGTCCTTTCCCCGGCAAGAAGATGACTGGCTCTTTGGGGGAAATACCGGGTTGCCGTGGTGTGCACCACACGACGGTTCGTATGAGGCTTTGCCTTTCGGAACCACTCTTGCAAACATGCTTTCTAACGGCGCATATCTCCATAGAATCACACACAAGCTTCCTTATCTTTTAAGTAAATTACTGCAGTCCACAGTTACTGCATTCCGAGCAGTGACGTTGCCGCCAGCTTCGCAAGGAGTCAGAGCAAAGTGGTTGCTATGAAACCTACCAGAACTGTTCCTTTCGCGTAAAATACTATGCCTCACACCACATCGTGATTCCACCGGTTCCATTATTATCTCAGCACGTTAAACACCGTGTATTTCACACTGCCACAGCACAAAAGCGTAGTCAAAAACTGTCGAGCCAAGGGCTGCGCCCGCAGGCGCAAGCAGCAAACTTTCTCTCCTTGTGACGATATGGAGCAAGCCGCGGCCACACCACAGCGTGCCGTAATGCGCGCTGTTCTTGGCAAAGTTGCAGCCGTCATTGTCGACATTAAGTTGTACTGCATCTTGTCTAAGTTATTGGTGTCAACCGCAGGCTTTATATTACAAAAAGTTCTTGATTCTTTCGCGCACTAGGCGTGCAGTCTTGACCATGACAAGACGAAAGACAAGCTATAAGTTGATAAATCCCAGCAAAAAAACAACAACAAAAAAACGAAGATTTACGAACGACTAAGATACTGGCTGAACGGCATGGAACAGGTAGTTCGTGTTCAGAATATTGTTACGTGACGGCCTTTAGCAGAATGAGGCGCAATGAACGATGGACAAGATATGATTTTAATGGCAGCTGGTCTAGCGCGAGCGCTTCGTCCTGCGCCACTGCCAGCTTCGTCGTCTTCATAACATTACTCAGGGCCACCGAGTGATCGTCCCGATCGTAAATAGAAGACATTGACGAAGGTATGCGCGAAATAGCGATGGCCTTCAGCAACGGCACAACAGAAATGGCATGGTGGTGAACTGTTGTCCGCCACGATGAACGAAATGAGAGAACGAGTCCCGGTACTCGAAGCTTAAGGGCCGCAGGTTGCCAGGAGCCGACGGCCGAGGCCCCATGACGCGCCGAATGTCCTAGGCAGAGGAACGGTGTCTTCACGTGTGAGCAGCGTCTCTGGTTGGTCGGTGTGAGCAGCGTCTCGTCGTGTCTTTTGATACGGGGCTGGGATGAGCGGCGAAGTCGGCTCAGTTCGGAAATGCTGGGGCACGGCCGGGCGACGCAAGCCAAGAACTCACGGCCGACGACCATGGGTCACGCGGGACGCTGAAGCTCCAGGATTAGGATGCCGATGCTTCTCCAGCAGCTCGCACCAAATATTACGTGGCGGCCAGCCGCGGTGGCTCAATTGTTAAGGCGCTGATCTGCCGAGGTGGAGTACTCGAGTTCGAACCCGACCGTGACGGCCGCTTTTCGATAGAGGCAAAACGCAAAAGGCGCCCGTGTGCTGTGCGATTGTTGTTGTTTGCCTGACAGAATGCGATGGCAGTGCACGTCAAAGATCCCTACCTCCGCTACGGCACCTCTTTCTTCGTTTCTTCTTTCGTTCCCTCCTTTATTCATTCCCTAACGGTGTCCACCGAGATATGTGAGACAGCTACTGCGTCATTTCCTTTCCTCAAAAAACTTTTTTTTTCAGCCGAAGACTGACGCGCGATAAATGATGGACGAGAGATGATATGTCCTTAGGGGGGAGGGTGGGGAGGGGGGCGGTTAATGGCACATTCCCACGGCGGGGGATTGGCCAGGGTGCATTGAGGATATAATTTTAATGGCCGCTGGCCCAGCCCGAGTGCTCCGTCCCGCGCCACTGCCAGCCTTTTCTTGTCCGTCACAGCATCACAAACTTGTTCGAAGTCGAACGAGGGAAACAGCCAACTTCGAGCTGTTGGTTCGGGACAACTTCAAGCGATTTTCATGGTGGTCCCCATCAGATTGAGATTAATACTTTTTTCATTTTTCCTGTGGTTAACTGGTTGGTAACAAAAAGCAGAAGTGACGTTTCGTTCCACTGTCTGTATATTTATACTTTTCGTTGCTTGCTTCGATTGTTGATCATAGGAGAAGAGGAAAGACATGACTGAAATTGGTTCATGGTTTAAGGGGGTTTAAGGTCCCAAAGCGACTCAGGCCATGAGAGACGCCGTAGTGAAGGGCTTCGGAAATTTAACGTGCACTGACATCGCATAGTACACGGGCCTCTAGAATTTCGCCTCCATAGAAATTCGACCACCGCGGCGGGGATCGAACCCACGTCTTTCGTGTGAGCAGCCGAGCGCCATAACCGCTGAGCAACCGCGGCGGCACATGACGGAAACTGATATCGTAATTAGTGTTTAAAACTCGTTCAAATTTCTTTCGAGCATGATACCGTTGAATACTCCCGTGTAAAGGCTGATTATTCGCATTATATTAGACGATAAAGCCCTGCGTTCCGAATTCCGTGAGAAAAGAAATGCGCCTACCTGAACAGCAACTACCTGAAAGCATTGACGCCTCCTCGGCACTCGTCGCCTCTCTTTGTTTCTCTTTGCCTTTATTCGCCCTTCTTTTCTTCTCTTTGCTTTTCATTTCCTCTCTTAACATGTGGTCTGGACGTTGAAGCTGCATAATGCGAGGTCATAGATGGCTTAAACATGATGCCACGCGCCCACAAAACACGCAATTAACCACAGCGTCAGCGCTCGAACGCAGCATCTGAATGCGGCAATGGCGAGAGAGCGACTGGCGTAGTACAAGCGGCGCGCTGATGCGGCAGGGGCCGTATATTCATTTCAAGTTGTTTTTTTTTTTGGTGCGGCGTCGCTCCGTGTTTCTCACGTGATCGTGACGTCACTTCAGCAAACCGCCAATGGCGTAGGAGCGACGCGTCGAAGCTGATGGGGCATCGCTGCGCGCCGCACCGTTACACCATTAATTCCCCTTAATTCACCTTAATTCACGTTTAACACTTTTGTTTAATCATTAATTAATTGACTGAATTTCTATTAACTGCGCATTTTTCCTCGTTTATCTCAGTGTTCGTTTCGGGTGTTCAAATTTGGCGCCACGCATTGGCTCCGCCCACACTTCCGGCGTTCTCAAATTTCGCGCCACTTTTGCTCTCGCCGCGCCCACTTCTTGAACATTTTTGGCTCTAATTAATTAACTATTGATCCGATCTCGAAACGTTTTGTTTGCGCAGCATCCTCCCATCATCCGCTTTTGATTTAACCACTCGTTTGACGCTCACTCTTCTGAGTTCCGTCAACTGCTGCGGACATGTTTTTGCGGACATGACCTTGTCAACATAGCGTAGTAAAGCTTTCGCTATAGTAAATATTTGAGGCACTACCTGCCGGTGACTTCTTTCTTGGCATTGTCTTAAAGGGGCTGTGAAAGAGGGTCTCAACAAAGATGCGATGTGCCTAGGATGCTAAAAGACGCTGCTTCACAAATATCCTCCAGGAAGAATTTTTTAGATGCGTTTTGTAAATCCGGTGCGGTCGTCGTCGGCCTCCTTGCCGTGAGAGAAAAATCCGCCAAAAACTGCAAGGACGATTACGATTCTCCCTAAAACTAAATTTGAGCGAAACTCTTACGGTATGTCAGGCTATGTAGAACTGTTTTTCGGTGCTGGGTCGTCGGCACGTCTGGCGATGATATTTATTATCAGTTGATGGAGAGAACGATGCACAATGCAGACCGCGCGAGAATGTGTATATTAGTCCGATAGCAGTGTTAGTTGAAGAAGACGACTATGTGCAATGCACAGCGCGAGAGCGTGTTGCCGTTTAACATGAGGCGTGATTGGCGGCGACGTTGGCCTAGTGCTCTCGGACAGTGGCCAGTGAAGCTGATCGGTTTGCGACGCCAGTGTGGCGAATTTTATTTGCGAATACTTGTTTATTTGTGTTTTGGCTCGGTTATACTTATGGCGGCGACGGGGCTGCACCCACGAACGGGTGTTTAAGAGCTGCTCTCGAAGATCCCTAGAGATGCTACCCAGGAGGTAGGTGGGTCAGCTAGGTGACGTAACCTTCCGGCGCCATCACAACCCGCCCGCCAGATTGTGAGCAAACTGGCACAGTGGCAGGCGGCAGATAAATTAATGACTGGTAGCAGGAAATTGCTCGTGTAGTGAAGCCTGGTTCGCACAACACTCACCGGTGGCAGCACCTACCAACGGAAAGAAGTGGTGCATCGATTAACCGTTGCACAACTGCGCCAGGAGTGGTGGGGGGACTCCCAAGGATGCATGAATGTTAAGTGAAGAATGTCCAATTCTGCGTATATGGGCGTTAACCTATTAGCTATTGCGTCGTAGCCTTAAGGCAGAGCTCAAATGATATATTTTCTTTTGGCGTATAAAGGTGTAAGAATGACCCTGTTCTCATGCACCCGTCTGCCAGACGCTGTCGTTGAACCCTTCCAGGCATAAGCAGTCCACGATAGGCAATGTGTCAAAATTTTTTATCAATAAAAATCGAACAAACAATTACTCCGATTTGAGTGTGAATCAAAGAGTTTTGATCCGATCCTTGGTGCTCTACGCATGGCAGCATACGGCCAGATGAAAACTTATGATAGCTTTTACAGGACAAGCGCCACTAAAGTAATCTGGCCCTGTTCCTTTCTACCAAGGTGGAATTATTATCGCAGCTAGTTATATAGCGTCAACGTTGCACTCAAGCCTCTTGAAGGCTCCTTGGGGTCTGCAATATTTTAAACTTTATTGCGCATTGTAATAGCCGCTCACCCCATGGAAATCTGTTAACATCACAGATTACGTCCATACCAAACAACGTAGGCGCGAAAATTGAGAAATGGCTGTCGGCATTGCTGGCGTTGAAATTCGAGCCACAGCTGCTAGCCGTCCTGAGTGTTTTTGTTCAAACCTTCAACAATTCTATTGGGGTCCTCTGTGTAAGAACTTCATTACCACAGCTATTTTGAAAACCTTTCTAAACCTCACAAGAAGGTGTTTGTTCTCTAGTTTAATACAGTTTCTGAATCTTTATACGCTACGCTTTCATCCTCAAATGTCACCAATGCTTTCGCCATCAGCGCTGCCAGTGTCGAAAGTTGTAGACCGAAGCACTGATACTCATGGCCCCCGCATAGTTCTCCGAGGACGTATGATAAAATACCCGGCAATCCTTACGCCCTTGCGCAGCAATATATTGAAATTTAAGAGGTTGCTAAGACTAGAATAGCTTGCGCGTGTAAAACTGCTGGGTCTTTCTACGCGAGAGAGTTTGAGCCGGCGCGGGATATACGATGTTAGAATGGTGCACGCAATGGCCTTCAACTCCCGGATGCGAGATTTTTAACTTGTAGTATTCCTTACGGGGGCCTTTGAAAATTTTTGCGCTTGCATGGTGCTTCGCCTTGCCTGCTTCATTTCTGCACGACCACTGAATTGATGAGCTCGAACTCCTTTTGCGTCAAGCAAGTTCGCATAAGAAGGAGCTTATGTCTTCGCTGCATGTTGTTTCGCTCATAACAATTTTCCTCTTCTGGCTGGCGCTGCCGGCTTAAGATTATTATGTATTGCAAATATCAGCCGGGATGTTAGTGAGTGCCATTAAACGCTGCAAAATGATTGATAGCTGCAGGCGCAGAAACATATTTACGCGCCCCAGTGCAAATTCGCTCTCTTCATAGAATTCACATGAAAGATTAATGCTCTCAGCCGTGCTTCAGCTTTAGCAGCCGCAGCTAGTTCTAAATCACTTAATATCGCTCATTGTCGTAAAAGCGTTGAAAAATCAAGCAGCACGCTTAATTAAAACAAAGGACTTTTTTCCAGTGTCTGAGATTTTGCAATGTAGCTTAAATTCAACTTTTCTCCCTTATCCCTTCCCATACGGCGCGGTTCAGGTGTCCAACGATATATGAGACAGATACTGCGCCATTTCCTTTCCCCCAAAAAACCAATTATTATTGTAAATATACCGGGTGTTTCAGCGAACACTTTCAAAAATTTTGAAAAGTAGGCTTTTTGAGGTAAAAATACGGCTTTTGCGGCATAGTATTACCAGTGTTGGCGGACAGCACAAAACCAGTACATTGTCTTAAAGTAAGCTGGTCTAACTAATATGTAATAACTAACTTGTTAACTAACAGAGTTAGGTTCCTAGGTGCAATTCGAGATTTGTAGCCGGTTGTCAGTAATAGCCACGTCAGTGTCTAGAATTTCGAAAACGTGGTTACCCTTGGCGCTTTGGCTCGACAAATTTTGGCTTTTTCGCCTAGTTACGTGCACTGGAAGGGTTGCTTTGCCTGCATACTCTTCGAAAGCGCACGTATTTTCGCACTACGCAGCCAAATTTTGTCGAGCCACAACGTCGAGGGTAATTGCGTGTTCGAAATTCTAAAATATGATATGGCTATTACTAACGACCGGCTAGAATCTACAGTTGCAACTAGGCGCCTAACTCTACTAGTTAAAAAGTTAATTATTAAAACTTAGTTAAAGAGCTTACTACTTAAGATAATTCACCGTTTTTCTGGTGTCCGCCATCACTGATAATACTATGCCGGAAAAGCCATATTTTTATCCTAAAAAGCTTCAATTAAAACATTTTTGAAAGTGTTCACTGAAACACCCGGTATACAGATAGGTTCAAGGGAGGGCAATTCAGTTTGGTAGCCTGCAGTTGGAATGCAAAGGAAAAAGAAGGTACGAGAGCGAGGCCATAATGTCAGGGAGCTGACCCGGAGAGAGTCTCCTAATCGGCAGTGGGAAATGATGGGTAGGGTGTGACGTAGGGAATTGAAATTGGTAGTGATCAGTAGCTTACTATAAGTGTCACGGCGGGTATCCTTCGTGGGGTTTGCATACGGCGTGAAACATTTACCAGCCTGCCCCTACGGAGCTCTAATATGCTGGGTCAAAATAACAAAATTTCGTGCGGGTCATTTAAAAGAGAGGTAACAGACAACAGTAGACCATGCGCATGAAGCTATTTTAATTTGTGCGAGAGCACGAATGTTCTTAAGGCATTGCATTCGGAGGTTTGAAGTGCGGCTGGAAGTTGTGGCAGTACGGTCGAAAATTGTAGAAAATTGTACTATCGGCAAGAAATGAAACGCGAAAAGACAATTGAGCAACGATTAACAAAGTAAGAAACTCTCAGCCAGGGGAAGCTCAATGCCTTCGGAGATTGGTTTCATGCGAAATGCACGAAGACTCTTCCATGTTAATCAATATCGCTTGAATTTGCTCTCCAAGAGCTAATATGTTGGCGTTTTTGTGTTTCCACCTCAGTTTTCTTGTTCGTGTTTCCTTCGTTGCTGATAGCACGTATTAGTTTTTATTTCCGCAAAAGCCTGTAGCATTTTTCAGCTTGCACAGCGAAGCTTTCATCGACATCATAAACCGCAGGTGAAAATTTACATTATTATCCGTGTACGGAAGAGAGAACATCGCTTGGGTAGTGGAAGGAAACGAGAAATTGTGAAAGAATATCGGACTCTGGCAATTACTAAAACGCATCACAAACCACAAAATGTCCCATCATTTTGCGCCAACGGTAAAAAAAAAGTACTCCCGTGGGCCTTTTACACAGATGGTTGCGGCTGCTCACTAGACGTGGTGTCATTGAGATGCGCTAACAACAGAAAGTACAATGTAGAGTTCGACAGTAGTTTCCTGTCGGCGCGTCTTCTCTGAAACTATTCCATCAGGAAATGGTCCGCAGTTTATTTCGCGGGTCTTGAAGTGTTTTGTGCAGCCAAACAGCTTTCACTGCGTCCTGACTGCTCCGAATCAAGCGAGGTCCTTACGCCTTACACTCGACAATGCCCTTCGAAAATGCAGTGCATGTGAGACTGACGGGGACTTCACAAAACATTTTCCAGCACATTCACTACTCACCGCGCGTTACAACGCGTGGATAACCAGCTGCCTTGTTTTTATGGCCAAGCTTGCACACTCGTCTCGACGCCATGCAGTCGTGGTTCACTACGCAAACAAAAATTCCCTTAATTAGACCCCGAATTTAGTATTTCAGGCTGCTTTTCTCTTGAGTAAATTGTAAAATGTGTCAATTTAAAAGGAAATGAAGGCAATTTTGCTTTCATATATTCCATAAAACTGCGCGAAAATTTCTTTTCATTTTATTTTACCTACAAAATCACGCGAAAAAGAGAAATGTTCCCGCATGCGATATCACTAAGGCCAGAAAGCCTGCAGGAAGAATGTGCCCGCCTGCGTGAAAACATAGCTTTTTTTTTCGGTGCGGGTGACCTCTCCTTCAGCACACTATTTATCCCTTTCAAATAAAATCGAATCGTAATCATTACATTAAGAAATGGTTGTCATCAATAGTAGATAATTATTACGGTCAACATATATGACTGAATAGTTGTGTCATTCTGTTTTCCTTTTTTCATCATTCTATCTATCTGCAAATTTCGTAGCTGTATGCGTATATGATAGTGTAACCGCACAATAAAACCAGATGGTTGAGTAAGCTGTCCGGCGAGTCCAAGAGCTTGCTGCGCTCGCTCATAAGTCGAGCTCACATTCTCATAATCACGAACGAAGATGCTCAATTAAAAAAGCCCTGAGGTGGATTTGCATCTACAAGGAAAAAATTTCAATGTACGTAACCTGCGCAATGCATTTACGAACTTTAGTAATGACCTTTTGAAATATAAATTGTGACAAGGCTCTGAAATTTTTAAAGCGAATTGCTGAATCGCCTAACGCGCACAAAGGTGATATTTTCAATTTCTGAAATGTGTTCTTGTCCCTACAGTTTTTCGAGCATGGCAGAGATTATGTTGTCTCGCATACTTTGGTGATATTTATCTTCTAAAAATAAGACGAAAAGAGTCCCAGCAGGTCAAAGAACACAAGTGACTGAAGAAGGATAAGCGCACACACTGACGTGTACAATAAATACATTCGAGAAGCGATGGAAAGAGTACAAACACCGCGTAATCTAAAGGTAGTGAAAAGAAAAAGTTTCGGGCATGTCAGTGTGCGACCCTTTCGAGCAGAAAGCTAGACAACTTTGAAAGCAAAGACGGATAATTAAAATAATTTCTGTTAAACGGCCCTGTAATGACGTTTGCCGAGAGGAATAACATGACTGTTCGTCAGCAGCACTAGCCATGGCCATTAGTAGGGCTGGACCAACCACACTCATCACCAGAAAAGAACAGTGCAGTCGATTGCGAAGATGGAGATGCCCGGGCTCGGTCGTAGCTGAAATGGAGAGCCCGCGAGACATGAAACGTCAGCATTCTGCACCATCACCAGTTAGCCGCATTTCAGACGAGTTTGCACTGGCATCAGCAGCTTGTTGTGAATGAGCGTTATGATCACATAACGTAGGCGCTATAATGCCCAGGACGTTTGGACAAACGCTCCTTGTTTGCTCCGGTGGCACCACGAGCTATAGATATACACGAGGCGCTGCACACTCAGAATCACCGCTGGATTTTGAAATGTTTGGTACATCCTGTTGATTTTCCATGACCATCCGAAACAGTTGGAGTGAGCGCAGCAAGCATTTAAATGTGATATTTGGCAGTGATGTGGAAGATTCGGCCAGGATAACAACCATTCCACCGATGCCCCCTTACGGGGCGTACGAGAGAAATACGTACGATTGAAGACAGACAAGCACACGCACAGAAAACTACCAACTGAAATTCGCTTTATTTGCGTGTATATAGTAAGTATCTTCGAGAAGCAACGGAAATATTAAAGAAACCACGTGGTCCTACAAACTGCAAAACGATAAGGGTCGGACACAAAAGAAGCAAAGAAGCAACAGAAATATTCAAGGCACGACGTTGGCCTAAGGAGTAAATAAAAAAAAAGGGATGGACACTCTTTTGTCCGACCCTTTTAAGAGGGTTCGCTCTTACTACTCGCATTTTTTTTAATGCCCTCACTTCTCTGTTTCATATATCTGGTGCAACGCTGTAAAAGCTAGCGCTATTGTTTGCGCTGCCTACATCCGCGATCCAAAAGTAGCGCGTTCTTTGTCGCGAGCGGAAACTAGAAAATCCTTAGCCAACAGGCATATTACATGATATATTCGTCATCAGCTCGATTAAATGCCCTCTTATTGCTGACGACATGCTGTCACTTTCTCGTGCCTTACACCACTTGGCGAGAAAACCAGAGATCACACCGCCATTTATTTTTTTTTATGCAGACTACTTCCGTATTTCTCACCGAATTGCACCGGAAGTATGAAGCGGAGTACTCGCATTCGAACGTTTCTTGTCCGTCCGAGATTTCAAGATGGAGGCCGGAAATCTCGTGTCAGCAAAATGTGACCCCCCATAACGTGACCACACGCGCGCAGTCATCACGCCGGCATGGCGGCCGGGTTAACCTCCCTGCTGACGTTCCGTTATCTATGTACCGTGCCACTTGGTGCCACTTGGGGCCGCCAATGGTGACAGAATTGTGGCCCATTCGCTTGGCGCAAAGGGTTCAGAGTGTGGACAACGAATCGGGGCGACTCGGCGCACAATGTTGTTAGTCGAGTTAAAGTTTGGTGTGTGTAAGGAATTCGCATCGATGATCATTGTTCCTCGAAACTGTAATGGGGGCGACCTTCGGAGGGCCGTGGCGAACGAACCAATGGTTGCAGAGGGATTCGGGTGGTACCAAACGAATCGTCGATTCGTGATGTAGTGTACACGGTTGGTATCCGAAATTGTCGAAAGCAAAAGGGGAAAAAAATGGCTAACGCTCTTCATTTCATTTCGCATTCGCGAATCATTCTTTAATTTTTGTTATTTACTGCCTAGAACCACGTAGCATATGTCTTTAATTTTTGTGCTGGTTCTCGACGGTACAATTATCGGGCCGGCAAATAAAACCGTTTCAAGCTGGTTGCAGTGAGAAAGTGCTTTTGTCTTTTTTCAGTTTTTCGTGTTTTCTGCGCTGCTTTGCATCTTTCAAGCATATTTTTCGCAAATAAAGATGAGCAACGTTAGGGAGGAAACGTACTGAGTGCAAAGCTTGAAAAATGATAGGTTGGTTGTTTTAACCTCGTTTAACGTCCCAAAGCGACTCAGGCTTTGAGGGAGGCCGTAGTGAAGGGCTGCGGAAATTTCGACCACCTGGGTTACTTTAACGGGCTGACATCGCTTAGTACACGGGCCTCTAGAATTTCGCCTCCATCGAAACGCGACCGCCGCGGCCGGGAAAGAACACGCGTCTTTCGGGTCAGCAGCCGAGTGCCATAATCACTGAGCCACCGCGGCGGCTAAAAAAATGATAGGAACAAGAACAAGAACAAATTTTATGAGCTGAAATTAACACATATTTTCGCTTTAGGGCATTCATGAATTCACCAAAATCTTTGAGACTCCTCATCACAATATGAATCTTAAAAAGGTCGTTTGTGAATTCCATAAATACATTGCCCTATAGACGCACGGGAATTGTACTTTATTCTATAAATGCAAAGCATTCTTACTGCTGTTTTAGATGCGAATCTTCGCTCGTGCTTGCTAGAATGGAAGGTCCACTTATGCATGAGCGCAGCTAACGCTTAGACACACGAAAAGTTTACTCAACCTTCTGATTTTTATTTTGTGGTTAGACTAGTATACATGCATGCGGTTACTAAGTGTGCAGAAAGAAATAACGAGGAAAAAAAGAAACCAGAAAAACAAAACTATTTAGTCTTCAGATGCTTACTGTAATTATGCCATGATCTTTTTGATAACTATTTTTTAACGTAATAATGATGACTAGATTTCCTTTGCAGGCGATAGACACTGCGCGGAAGGGGCTAGTCATCCTTACCAAAAAACAAAAGCATATTTTCATGCTAGCGGGAACATTGTTGTTGCAGGCTTTGCGTCGCCAGTGATGTTGTCTGCGACAAAGTTTCTTTTTCACGGCATTTGCTGGGTAGAGTTGAACGGCAAGGAAATTTTTCCGCAGTCTCGGGGGAGTATTTGGTACCAAAATTGCCCGTCTTTTATTTAATTCACAGAGTTTCCGCTTTACTGCAGAAATAAACAGCCTGAAATATGAAATGCTGGGACTAATTGAGGGAATTTCCGTTTACCGGAGCAATGTTTATTGCCTCAGGGCATAAAAACTATGAAGTGAGAGATGAGTAAGATGATTAAATAAATGAAAAAAAGGTGGGTTGATTTGATGAAATCAAGGAGTGAACGATGATATGGACCCTGTGTCCAGGCAATATAGGAATCCGGATTGTCCGGTGAGAGTCCCACTGCCGCCAGGTGCCGAATTCTCGTCGGCTTCAGCGCCGGGCAGCCACACAACAGGTGGTAGATATCCGCCTCACAGTCTCTGTTCTTGCAGACTGGACACCCGGGGCGGGGATATAATTCTTCGAAATGCGACCACTTAAGTGTCACAGCTGGAGTTAGGGCAACCCCGACCCGTATCCTCCGAAGCGCAACCTCCTCTGCGCATCTTCGCTCGCGCTTGCGAGAATGGGAGCTCAACTTATGCACAAGCGCAGCTAACGCTTAAACACATGGAAAGCTTACTCAACATTCTGATTTTTATTTTGTGGTTAGACTAGTACATATGCATGCGGTTATGAAGTGTGCAGAAAGAAATAAGGAAGAAAAAAAGAAAATAGAAAGACACGACAATTTAGTCTTCAGATCCTAACCGTAATTTATGACCATGATCTATTTGATAACTATTTTTACCGTAGTAATGAAGACTAGATTTCGTTTGGAGCTGATAGACGGCGCGCTGAGGGGGCTAGTCATCCTTACAAAAAAAATAAAAGTATATTCCCACGCTAGCGGGAACATCCTGCTGCAGGCTTTAAGGCTCCAGTCATGTTGTATGCGAGAAATTTTATTTCTCACGGTATCTGCAGGGTAAAAAAGAACGAGAAGAAAATTTTTCCGCAGTCTCGGGTAGTATTAGGTACCAAAATTGCCCATTTTTTTAATTGAAAGATTTTCCAGCTCTGTGCAAAAATAAACAGCCTGAAATATGAAATTTTGGGTCATAATTTAGGGAATTTCCGTTCACGGCATGGACCTTGACTGCACGGCATCTAGACAAGTGCGCAAGTTTTGTCGAAGGGCATTCCTGAGCGCCATGGAGTAAGCGCTCGTCGAGGCCTAAGGACCTCAGGCAAGGTTTAGAACAATGAAGGCGCAGTGAAAGGCCTATTAGCAGCAGGAAACACTGGAAGTCTTGCGAAGGAAACTGCGCGCCGTTACCTCACGGAATCGTTCCGGAGAAGAGGTGAAGACTAGAAAGTGTTGTCGGCCTCTATATTATATACTTTCTGTATAGTTAGCGCATCTCATTGACACCACTTCTAGTGAGGGTCCACAAATATCTCTGGAAAAGGTTCACGGAAGGACTTGTTTCTACCTTTTGTGGAAAATGATATGACATTTTGTAATGCGTGATGCGATGTGGTGATTGCTACAAGCTGATTTTTTTTTCAATTTCTCGTTTCCTAGTACTCTCCTAGCGATGCTCACAGTTCTGTATATGTATACTGATGTAATATTATTAACTTCTGATGTCGATAATAGCTTCGCTCTGAAAACTGAAATGTGCTGCAAACTTTTCTGGAAGAAAAAAAGCGCGAAGAACGTTTTTCTATTATTTTCTATCGTACCAACACAACTTCCAGCCGCACTTCAAACCTCCGAATGCATCGCCTGAAGAGCCCTGTTGCTCTTGCGCGATTAGGCTGCCTTCATGCACGTGGTAGATTTTTTTTTTATACCCCGCAGGAAATTCTGTTATCTCGTCAAAGTGTGTCAGAACCTGGGTAGGGAAAGACCGGTGAACGTTTCACACCGGGTGCGAACCCCGGTAAGGGTTTCCACCGTTACACTTGTAGTAAGAGCCACAGTTCTGTCTCCCCTGACGTCCAAAAGCAGTCATCTGGTTGCTTTAGAAGGTCAGGGTGGTGTACTTGGCATCGGAGACGAGGTCTGAGATCATGGCCCTTGTTACAATTGCGTTCAATTACCGTAGAAAACCCCGGCGAGAGATAGGTGGAGATGAAAAGAACAGGGCCTCCACTTCTGCACAGAGCAAGGGCTTCGCCTTTACGCAGGACTGAAGGGGAGCGAGAGACTGTATAACAATTATTTAAAAATCTCAAGCTGTTGTCGCTCCCATTCTAACTTTTATAACCTACCACGCACAACAAAATTCCAGTTTCCTACATCCCAGCACACCCACCTATTCCCACGGCCGATTAGGAGACTGTCCGGTCCCGCTCCCTGGCATTATGGTTTTGCTCTCTCATCTTGTTTTTTTTTGTCCTTCCCATTTCAATAGCCGGTTAGTAAACCCGACTGTCGTCCCTTGGACCTATTCATTTACATTTACATGGAAAGGAAGTTAAGAAGCATGCTTGCAAAGGCATTTGGAAAAAAAAATCTTTTTTTTTCCAGAAAAAAGCTTGCTATTTTATATTCAAAACCGTAATGGAAACGAGCAATCTTCAGCGATTGAAGGCTGTGAATATTAAAGAAACACTACCAACTTTACGGTACGTAGTTACTTATGTGCATGCATGGTCAATAAGTAGTAAGCGTGCTGCTCCCAAGCAATAAAGAGCTCAGCACTTTCGGGGCTTGAGTCCAAATAACGCGTTGCACAGCAGGAGCAACCAAAAGCATTTCGCATAGACAACGTAAAAAAATACATTATTGCGACAAGGGTTAACATATCTTCGCTTCATGTTTCTAAAGCTCCGTCTAATGCAACTGATGTACAGAGGAAAGCAATCAACTTTCAGGCTGAATGCCATCATGGCGGCGAATTTCCGCTGGTTGGCAAAAACATGTTTTTGCTTCAGCAGCGATCAATCATTTGGCTGCGCTTAATGGCCCGCACTAGCATCCGGGCTTATATATACAATACATTAAACTAGAAACCAAGTAGTGTTGGGGAGCACTGACAATGTGTAATGAACGAAGCGAAATTCAGTGAAGACGTATAAGCTCCTACTTAGGCAAACTTGTTGACGCAAGAGGAGTGCCTGCACAGCACCAGGCGTCGTGTAAGCAAAGTAATCACGGGCAAGCACATTGCATGCGCAGAAAAGTAAAGCACATGTAAAGAACACGACAAGTTTATAGTCTTAAATTATGGAATTCATGGTGCTTGCGTGCACCATATCAACGGCGCGTTTTGAACGCTGACTCAACCTAAAACGCCCAAACTATTCTGGTGTGAGCAACTGCTCTTAAATTTCCAGACATTGTAGTACAAGGGCGAAATGACAGCCAGATATTCTAACTGACCCTACCGGAGAGCATGCTGGCGCCGTGTGCCTCAGTGCTTCGGTCTACAATTTTCGAAATTGGCAGCGTTGCTGGTGAAAGCATTGGCAACACATGTGTATGAGAGTACGCAGTATAAAGCTTTTAAATGTCAAAGGGGGGCAAAAATACCTCTTTTTGTGAGGTTGAGCACACTCTTCAAGATAACATTCCTAATGAACTCCTGTAGACGCGCCCAGTTGAACTGCGTGTTTTTGTTCCTGGGAAAAAAATCTCTCAGCACGGGAAACATCTGTAAATTTCAAGACCAGCACCCGCTGATCAATGTATTCATTACAGTAGCATTTTTAAAACTACAGATGGCGGACTCAGAAAGACGAAAAGACAGGACCAAGCCCTCCCTGTCAACTGTACAGAAATAGTAAAGACGAAAAATAATAACACTTAGTTGTCAATATGTTATTGGTCGTCTCTGTGCCTGTAAGGAACGAGTGCCCAGCAACCCACCGAGGTCTGTAAGGTTCTCTTGCATTTATGAGTTAGTCCAGTGCAGACAATTTTTCTGCCGTGAAACGACCTTTCTCATAGCAACTAAACCGAGACCATCCTCCACGGTCCAGTAGCAAGGGCAGGAACAGATTCGCAACCTTCGAAACACCTAGAAGCAAACTTGCACTCGGCCATATGGTAGCTTCGGGAATAGCACCAATTAGCCTTAAATCTTTTTTTTTGCTTCACACCCCAATGTTATTTGAGAACGTACTTGCTGGTCGCGAGAGCTGTGTATCATCTACATCCAATAAAACATACATCGAGCAGATATTTCAAATACCTCCTAAGATATGCCACCGCTCAAAACCATTGTTGGATTACTACTCGTAACGTTATGAAACACATGTCAGCGCTTTTATTCAGTTCCTACAACACAAGGACCACTTCTACTTGCAACTTTTCAAAGCAACATCTGTGACACGTGTAGAATTTGTTCTTGAAAAGCTGTCCAGTCTAATTCGAAGATAGCAGAGATCCTATTTCTCTAGTGTGTTTTATTTTGTAAAATTGGACCGATCGGCAGTGTCAACGTCCTCCTAATGAACAGAGTGCCAACTCAGAAGAAATAAATTGTGCGAGAGAGGACACTTCGGAACAAAAACGTTCAATGGCCAAAGGAATAGGTGTGATCGCTCCAAATGTAGCAATATGTGCGCATATTTGGTGCCGATTCACATGAGATGAAAACTCATGATCGTTCTTTTTTTTAAATGCAACATGCTGATTCTTCTTTGCGCAGCATGGCCAGCCATTTTTCCTGAACAGAAAAAACATATCAATCAAAAGATGTGTTTTCGTTCCAGAACTGTCAAATTGTAATCTTCAGGGAATATACGATGCTTCATGAAATTTAAATAGTCAGTTAGCTAAGGTTATTTATGCAGAGCTGTAATATTCAGTTTAAGGTCTATGGGTTTCGATATGTCGTACAGAGGGTTACAAAAAAAAACATTTATTTCTATACCAACGCATCTCCTATAGATAGATAGATTGATTGATTGTTGCCAGGAAGAAAGAAAAGGAAAGTGCACAGGCACGCTCACTGGCTCAAAACGAGCCACAATCGCTACCACGTGCAGATAGTAGGAGAGTTGAAAGATGGAATAGAAAGACAGGATAGTAAAGACGCGCTCAAGACAAGGTCGATCCCGGAGGTAGTGCAATACCTTGCCAACCGGTGGCGGGAGTGAAGCATCCTTCAAACTCTCCGCCCCATTTCCAAAAATAAGTCCAATTGGACCCGTAACAGAAACTCTACGGGGTCCGGACATTCATCTCCTATACGTGTCTCTTATTTCCAGCATTTAGGAACACCCCACGAAAACTGAGAGAAAAAACGCAACTGCGTTCTTGCCTACTGTTTTATACCTCTGCCAAATGATGCCTTCTGAACCAACCAAGCATACATTCACGCCGTGTCGAAGTCAGCGCCCGACGTCGCTATCGGCGTTGCCATGAAAGTGCGTCAGCACGTTCATACGGAACATGGAAAACGAGCGCCGTGGTCTACGATTAATGATAGGCAGACCACCACCCAAGGAATTTTTTATTCGCTCAGCAAACTGGCAATCTAGACAGGGAATTGAAACCAGTGATGTCGCGTACTTCAATGTAGCGCCCATCTTCTTTATTTGTATCATGGCGAAGCGCGTTAAACTGAGGGAAAGCTTACCGTGCTCACTTGGGCACGGTACGCGCGCATGTTTCTCGCAGTCAGAGGCCCGTGTACTGGGCGACGTCAGTGCACGTTAAAGAACCCCAGGAGGTCGCAATACCTTTGACTTCATTCACGCTTGCTATTCATACACCAGGATGCTCAGGAAGCCAAGGGAAAAGCGGTACTATGAAGTCTTAAGGAGCCCCAGGCCCCTAGCAATACAGTAGCAGCAGAACACACAAAGAGATAGTGAAAAAAAATTATAACAGCCTAGTGATAATCATAACAGCCTAGGTTCAAATTCTTAAGCGCGCAAGCATGTACAAGTATAACAAAAAAACATCGAATGTTCTAAACACACACATGCGCAGACAAGGAAGAAAATCGTGCAGTAATTTACAATGAGGTTTTTAATACCTTTTGTAGCGATAGCTACATTACGGTAGAATATCGAGCTGCGCCACTACCCCGTGGCTGCGCCGCCATGCTGCCACGCGGTTGGTCACGTGACCAGCCACGGGGTGCGGAGCAGCTGCTGCTGCCGGCGGCGCGGCGTGGCGGCGAAACCGAGCTGCAACAGCTCTGCGCATGCGCCGTGTCATGTGGGAGGAAGATGAAGGAACGCCCAGCGAAACAGTATTATCTACTGAACCTTGGCCAATCCCCCTGCGTGGGTATGTGCCATGCTTACTAAGGAGAAGAAGAAGAAGAAGAAGAAGAAGAAGAAGAAAAGAACGGAGCGGCCAAAGACTGACTTTGCAATGAAACTGACCAAGTTTCACTCGGCCAACTGTAGCTATCGCGTCACTGCAGGTTTAACGAGAACTAAACTACCGCCATTTTTTTTTCAAACCCGTGGAGGCTTAATTTCAGTATATCAATGCTTAACCTATTGTATTCGCTTAGGAGCCTTGGTAGCGTATTTTGTAGCGTTTGTCTACCGCAGTAGTGTTGGGGAGCACTGACAATGTGTAATGAACGAAGCGAAATTCAGTGAAGACGTATAAGCTCCTACTTAGGCAAACTTGTTGACGCAAGAGGAGTGCCTGCACAGCACCAGGCGTCGTGTAAGCAAAGTAATCACGGGCAAGCACATTGCATGCGCAGAAAAGTAAAGCACATGTAAAGAACACGACAAGTTTATAGTCTTAAATTATGGAATTCATGGTGCTTGCGTGCACCATATCAACGGCGCGTTTTGAACGCTGACTCAACCTAAAACGCCCAAACTATTCTGGTGTGAGCAACTGCTCTTAAATTTCCAGACATTGTAGTACAAGGGCGAAATGACAGCCAGATATTCTAACTGACCCTACCGGAGAGCATGCTGGCGCCGTGTGCCTCAGTGCTTCGGTCTACAATTTTCGAAATTGGCAGCGTTGCTGGTGAAAGCATTGGCAACACATGTGTATGAGAGTACGCGGTATAAAAGCTTTTTAAAGCTCTAAGGTGAGCAAAAATAACTTTTTTGTGAGGTTGAGCACAATATCAATATAACATTCCTAATCAACTCCTGCAGACGCACCCAGTTGAACTGCGTGTTTTTGTTCTTGTGAAAAAAAAATCTCCCCGCACTGGAAACATCTGTTAATTTCAAGGCCAGCACCCGCTGATCAATATATTTATTATAGTAGCATTTTTCAAACTCCAGATAGAGGATGAAGACAGAAGAAAAGACAGGACGAAGCGCTCCCTGTCAACTGTACAGAAATAGTAAAGACGAAAAATAATAACACTTAGTTGTCAATATGGGACTGGTCGTCTCTGTGCCCGGTAAGGAACGAATGCACAGCAACCCACCGAAGTCGGCAAGCTTCCCTTGCATTTATGAGTCAGTCCAGTGCACAGACAATTTTTCTGCGTGAATCGACCCTTCGCAGAGCAACTGAACCGAGAGCATTCTCCACGGTCCAGTAGCAAGAGCAGGAACAGAAACACCTAGAAACAAGCTTGCACTCTGCCATATGGTAGCTTCGCTTGTAGCACGAATTAGCCTTCAATCTTTTTTTGCTTCAAACCCCAAAGTTATTCGAGAACGTACTTGCTGGTCGCGAGAGCTATATATCAGCTACATCCAATAAAACATATAGCGAACAGATATTTGAACTAGCGTCTAAGACATGCCACCGCTCAAAACCATTGTTGACTATTACTCGTAACGTTAGGGAACAGATGTCAGCGCTGTTATTCGGTTCCTACAACACCAGGACCACTCCTACTTGATACTTTTCAAAGCGACATCTGTGACACGTGTAGCATTTGTTCTTGAAAAGCTGTCCAGTCTAATTCGGAGATAGCAGAGATCCTACTTCTCTAGTGTGTTTTATTTTGAAAATTGGACCGATTGGCAGTGTCAACGTCCTCCTAAGGAACAGAGTGCCAACTCAGAAGAAATCAATTGTGTGAGAGAGCACGCTTCGGAACAAAAACATTCAAAGGTCAATGGAATAGGTGTGATCGCTCTAAGTGTAGCGAAAACTAGCTGATAACGAAGGCATTCGCACCTCAAGGTGCAGAACTGCATTGGCTACATATTTTGGAAGCCCCAGGCAAAGGCGCAACGCCTGACGCTCCAAAAGCACAAGAGAGTGAAGTTTATAGGCAGGAGCTCCTGAGAATAAAACACACCCGAACTCCAAAATTGGGCGGACGTACATTTTATAAATCATCAGAAGCGTATGCCTTCTCATGCCTGACCTAGCACTACAAAGCCTGCGCAGGATGCCAATGGCCCGAACTCCTTTTGCAGAAACTTGCTCAATGTGTGGCCGCCAGGAGAGAGTAGAGTCGTATATTGCACCGAGATACTTCACCGTCTGAACTTGAGGTATTATGTTATTTCTATAGACCAGGCAGATATTTACAGGAACAGAAACTGGAAATACTAGCAATGCGCATTTCTTCACATTAAGGGACAGGTGGATTCTTCCTAGCCAGTTGTCAAGAACATTGAGGTAATTTTGCAGGGTTCGATAAAGAGTGTGAATGTCACCTGCTGATGCAAAAAATGCAATATCGTCGGCGTACACATAAGTTTTCCCATTTTGAATGCATGGAATTGAGCTTAGAAAAATGTTAAAAAGAACAGGTGAGAGAACTGATCCTTGCAGAACACCTCTTGTCTGTGGAAATCTGCTTGAGGAAACACCATTTTGGCACCAGTAAAATTCTCTATTCCCCCCCCCCCCCCCAAAAAAAAACAGAAATCCAGGCTACAAAATAGCTTGGGAAGATGAGTTCCTGTAATCTTAGTAATAGAGTCGAGTGCTCCACGCTGTCGTATGCTTTACTGACATCCAAGGTGACAAGCGCAGCAAACTTTTTTCTATTTCGAGCTAATTTAATACGACTCTCAAGGTCAGCATGAGCACACCAAATTTAACAACCCGGCCTGAAACCAATTTGACATGGATTCAATACAGCATTTTCTGAAATGAATGACATGACACGGCTGAGAAGGACCCTTTCCACCAATTTCACTAGGTTCGATGTTAACGAAATAGGGCGTATATTGTCTAAAGTTAAGCCCTCCCCTTGCTTTTTAAGCAATGGAACTATTTCAGCAAGACGCGACTCATGCGGTATCCAAGAACCTTTAATAGAATGGTTAATTAGAGCCAACAGGTCTGCAGGACATTCACTGATCAAAGTTTTGATCAAAAATGAAGTGACCTTATCGGGGCCAGGAGCCGCTGGTGATAAGCGCAGAAGAATTTGCGACAGCTCAGGCATAGAGACCTCAGTGAAATCACTTGAGGTGCTTGTGAATATAGTAGGAGAACGTAAAGCAGATGTAAAGCGAAGCTCTAGGCCACACGCAATATCCTCTAAGGCCTTTGCGATGTCAGCAGGGGACTGAACGAGGGATTCAATGTTGGCAGAGGAGAAAGTGTGAGCACAGTGCGTGACCCTCGTCTTCATCTGTGAATATTCATCATCATCTCGCATCTTCGTCTTTTGAGGAGTGGCCGCCATATTTGACAGCGGGAATAAAGAGCTCGCTTGGTCCGCAGTCTCACATTCCTGCTCTTATTTCTTTCACGCTCCCTGCGGCGCGCGGGCCGGTTGGTTGCAGCGGCGTGGTCGCCTTTGTCGTCTCTCGCCGTTGTTTTGCGGAAATTTTGTTTCCGTGTGCGATGTGCAGTGGATACTAAGATTCCGAATTAGTGTTGTGTGCCGGGGTGCACCGGCAATTACGATACGGGCAGGAAGATACAAGTGTTTTCTTTCCCAAAAGATGACGACACTTTCAAGAAGTGGTTACGCGCCATTCCAAGGAAGGACTTCGTGCCCACTTCGTCCACTAAGGTAAGTAATGTTTGTTACTGTTATGTGCTCCTGGTTGCTTTTACTTAATCAGCACGTTTATTGTGACACTTCCGAAGCCCAGATAGATTGATTGTGGCCACATTTAATTGCAGCAAACACGCTTATAGACAAAGGGGCTAACATTAGGCTATTTTAATAAGTGGATTCTGAGACGTTTACGAAACGTTTGTACGTTTGTGCAGGTTTGCGCCGATCATTTCGACGCTTCATGCATCGAGACGACGACATCGTACACGGATCCAAGAACAGGAAATGTTCTTACAGTTCGATTGCCAGTACCGCGGTTGCGCCGTGGATCGGTGCCTACCGTATTTCCCAACTGCCTTTCGTACCTTTCAGCCCCAGACAACAGCAAGAGAGAAGCACCTGATGCTAAGAGGAGCCGACTAGAAGCTTCCCAACTCGCCCGTGCGGTCAAAGGATCACTGGCGTCATATGAAGCGGAGCAGGAGAGAGACCAATTTTCGTCACTCGAAGAACTAAAGGCGCGCCTGCAAGTGGCCTCAGTGTCAGTGCAGCAGACGGTGATTCATGAAGAAAAGTGTACGATGTTTTTGAACATCACCAACGATCGTGAACCATGGTTGAAGGCGTCATTGACAGTGTTCGAAAAACCTCCAAGTCTCAGCCTGCTACCAAGGATCCGCGATCATGAATCTTGGTAGCGCTGTTGTACCAGACACGTTTGCAAAGTAAGCTCCTTGTTGGAAATTTTGAAGAACCTGTGCATGCTGTCTGACGAGTCTGGCGAGCGTTGTAGTTCTCCCCACCTGTCGCTTGCAGTAAATTCCCTTCTAGACAAATTGGAAGCAAGCATTAATGAAAACAAGAAAGGGGCTGTGAAATTTTTAAAGGAACAACTAACACTGCTCTCTGCAGAGCGTCTTCAGTACAGCACACAGGTAATATTGTTTGCATGCATTCTCCACAGAATATCACCGCATGCCTACAAGCATTTGAGAAAAACAAGTACACTAGCCTTGCCCCATCCGAGCACTATTAGGAAAGTGTGCTCATCTGTACAAATGTGCCCAGAAATTGATTCTTGTGATGCAACTTTTCTTCAGTATGTTTCCCAGAGATTTACAGATCTGTAGCCGCATGAAAAGACAGTGACGTTGATGCTTGAAATTCTTATCAAGCCTTGTTTTGATTATAAGGGGGGCAGCATATGTGGTGCTGCAGTGAATTGCAGCGAGGCAGCCACATCTGTACATGTGTTTATGATACAAAGTCTACTGAGCTCATTCAAGGAGGTAGCACACATTCTTCCGGTAAAAACCATACAGGGCGACCAACTTCATCTCATACTGAAGAAGGTGATCATACGCTTAGAAGAGATTGGGTACAGGGTCATAGCCGCTGTTTGTGACAATAACTCTCTAAACAGAAAGGTAATGAAGATGTTTCTGCCAAAGCCAATGCTTCGTCATGTTTATCTACATTCGACAGATCCAGATCGGCCATTATTTTATGTGGTAGATGCTCTACATCTTTTGAAGTGTATCAGAAACAAATGGCTGAAACAGAAAAATGCGGGGACTTGCTTTTTCTACCCACGCTTTGAGCTTTCAAACAATGATGTTCATCCTGAATGCAAAATGACTGCCTCATTTAAGAATTTGGGAGATTTGCATAAAGAGGAGTCATCTCTACTGATAAAGTCTGAGTATGGCTTGGCATCCAAGGCACTTAATCCGAGCAACTTGGAACGGCAAAATGTGAAGCTGGTACTGTAGGTTTTTAATCCGCACGTAGCCACAGCCCTGGCAGCTCGCAGTGGTGAAGCTGATTTTCAACATGCGGCAGCAACAGCAGATTTCATCAAAATCATTCTTCGCTGGTGGAGTATTGTCAACGTAAAAACGCCAAATAAAGGCTTCATCACCGTACTGTTTACGAAGAACCTATGTCTTGCAGCACAGATGACCCAAAAGTAGCTTTTCTGAATGGTTTCATTACCTGGCTTGATGTCTGGGAATTTTATGGGCATGACACTGGGGCCCTTACCCAGGACACATTGAGTACCCTAAGGCTATCTGCTCAATTCTTACTGGCATTGGCAAAGTACTGCATAAGTGAACTTCATTTTAAGTATGTTCTACTAGGGAAAGTTCAAACGGATCCTCTCGAGAGTCGTTTTGGACAGTACCGGCAAATGGCTGGTGGGCAGCAGTACCACATATATGTTTGACAGCTTTGTGAGACAGTGGCAGGATTCGCCTTCAAAATGCCCTGCCAAAGATGAGCACTTCAGAAACATCGAAGAGACAGTGTCAGAGATGTAGGAACCTCCTTTAGTGTTCAAGTTGTAGACGCTGACCTTGATGCACTCAGGGAACGAATTCCAGTTACTGGTTATGTTGGTGGGTATTGTGCGCATGCTACAATGAAAGTTTTAAAGTGTGAAAGTTGCCGAGGACACTTGGTTGTTACCGGAAGTGAGACGGAAATGGAAGAAGACACCCATTCCTTAATCGCACAACTGGACTGAGGTGGACTCAAGTTTCCCTCTGCCCTTGTGATGACTCCTTATGGAGTCATTTCTTAGAAAGAAATTTTGTTCCCTTTTAGGACGAAGCAATGTCTATGCACTTGTGTGCCACAGCGTATAATATGAAATAAGTACGGCGTATTTAAGTGCGTTCTACCCATTACTACAGCATGCACTGTGAAAAAGCCACCCCCGTAAACAGTTTTTTTAGTTTTTTGTTGTAATTTTAACCAGAAACCATCGAAGTAATATATTTTCACAAACAGAATTACATGAAGAAAATTATGGTCACTTAAAAAAATTGGTGATACTGGTACGTTTTTCGGAAAACAAATTGGCGGTTAAAGCGTTAAAAGGGTCGGACAAAATAGTGTCCACCCCGTCTTTTTGTTTACTCCTTAGGCCAACGTAGTGCCTTGAAATATCTGTTGCTTCTTTTGTGTCCGACTCCTATTGTTTTTTAGTCCGTTGGATGGCGTGGTTTCTTTTATACTTCCGTTGCTTCTCGAAGGTGCTTATTACGCACGCAAATGAAGCCAATTTCAGTTGGTTGTTGTCTGCGCATGTGCTTGTCTTTCTTCAGTCGTCCATGTTCTTTCCGCTGCTTTCCCTCTGTTTTAAGACCAACTAGCCCAAATGCCACTCTTAAAGAGGAGATGGTCTGTAATTTTACGATGGGCTCTGGGTAAACAAGGTTACGTGTTGCGTGTTTTTTCTATAGATCTCTTCCTCGTTTCGCTGCGCTGTGTTATTATGTTTAGTAGAAAGAATAATGTCCACCGACAAGTGTTTATTAAGTCAAAGGTATGATGGGATGCCATCTGGCCGGGAGGATGGGAGTACATTGCAGAGACACGGATTCCTAAACAGCTGCATTAGAAGGTGGTGGTTCAGCTCTCAGCACGGAGGCCTTCTTCACAGTGAAGTGAATAGTTTAGTGGGCTGTTTATGCCACTTTGATTAATAGACGCAGAGAGCGTGCATAACAGGTTAAGATAAATTGTTTAAGAGCATTAGCTCTTTCTACTTACGTTTGCTCGTTTCGCCTCATTTCTCCATCCCCCTCCCATTTCAAGATTGCGGCTAAATAACGTGAGCAAATCTCAGGTCAGCAAAACGTGACACCCCATCACGTGACCGCACGCACGCAGCTGTCAGGCCGTCATGGCGGCCGTATTACACCTTATACTGGCGTTCCGCTATAACCGAGACTGGTGCCACATGGGGTGGCGAATGGTGGCAAAATTGTGGCCCACTCGCTTGGCGGAAAGGGTTCGGAGTTTGGCATACGAATTGACACAGTTGGGCGCACAAAGTTGTTAGTCGGGTTGGAGCCTGGTATGTATTGGGGATTCCTACCGACAACCTTTGTTCCTCGAAATCGTTATGGGGGCGACCTTCCGAGGGTTGTGGCGGGCGAACCAGTGGTCGCAGAGGGATGCGGGTGGTACTAAGCGATTCGTAGTTTCGTGTTGTACAAGTTGGCATCCATATTTGCCGAACGCTTCCGTGAAAACAACTTAGCTCACGCTCTTCATTTACTATCGCATTGCCGAATCATTAGTTTAATTTTTTCAGTTGAGTAGCAATGTTTGTATGTTGATCATTATCATCATCATCAATCTGACTACGCTCACTGCAGGACAAAGGCCTCTCTCATATCTTTCCTATCAATCCTCTCAAATTGCACCTGCCGCCAGCCCACCCCATAAAATTCTTTATCTCATTCACCCACCCAACCTTTATTCCTCCCCCCCCCCCCTCGCCAGGCCCCCCTTCACTTGCCTTTTCCAGGAATCCTGTCGTTGCTCTTAAGGGCCATCGATTATCTTGCCTGAGCATTACATGCTCTGCCCGAGCCCATAACTTTGTCTTTATTTCAGCTAGGATGTCATTAACAGGCGTTTGTTCCCTCACCCACTATGGCCGCTTCCTGTCCCTTAACGTTACACCTATCATGTTTGTTTCCATAGCTCACTGCGTTGCCCTGAAATTAAGACAAACCCTTTTTGTTAGCCTTCGCGTTTCTGCCCCTTACTTGAGTACCGGTAAGATGCAGCTGTTGTGTGCTTTTGACTTGAGGGATATTAGTAAACTGCCATTCATGATCTGAGAGAGCCTGCCATACGCGCTCCACCCCATTTATATTCATCTAGTTATTTCCCTCTCATGATCCGGATCAGTTATCACTATCTGCCCTAAGTAGACCTTTACCACTTCCAGTACCTAGTTGCCAATTGTGAACTGCTGTTCCCTTGCTAGACTGTTGAACATTACTTTGGTTTTGGGCATATTAATTTTTAAACCAGCAGTGCTGCTCTCTCTTCCTGTCTAACTCATTGATCATGTTTTGCCGTTAATCTCGTGAATGACTTAGCAAGGCAGCGTCACCAGCGAATCGCAGATTACTACGGTAGTCTCCATTAACTTTTATCGTCCACTCTTTCCGAAACTGGGATCTGAATACTTTCTGTAAACAGGCGGTGAATAGCTTTGGCGAAATCGTGTCCTCCTGCCTGACACACTTTCTTATTGGAATTTTATTGCTGACTTTATGGAAGACTGTGGTAACTGTGCACCCGCTAAAGATATCTTCCACTACATTTACATAAGGCTCTTCTACACACTGATTCCGCAGTGCCTCATGACTGCTGAGCTTTAGACTGAGCCAAATGCTTTCCCGTTATATACTGTAAAGGCTGTACATGCGTATAGATAGATAGATAAAGAGGAGGAGAGAAAGGCAGGGATGTTAACCCATAGGGTTTGGTTATATTGTGCACATTTCTCTATCACCTGATTGATTGTGTGAATATGGTCTATTGTCGAGTACCTTTGAGGAAAGCCTGCCTGTTTATTTGTTTCAGTGAAGTCTAAGGTTGTCCTGACTCTATTAACAATTGTCTTTGTGAATGCATTATAGGCGACGGAGGATAAGCTGATCGGCCTGTAATTTTTCATGTCCTGTGTCTCCTTTCTAATGGACTAAGATTATGTTAGCGCTCTTTCAAAATTCTAGTACGATCGAGCTCATGATGTGTGAGTCTAGATATAGTGATGATGTTGCCATTCTCCCCGTGGCGGGGACCATTGAATCACTCCAGCTTATCTCGTGGCGATGTTGTGCTTATGTTCTCCTCTTTTAGGTTGTAAACGAGCTGCTGTAGTCGGTGAGAAGGTGGGTATATCAGTCTGCTTTCTCTGTAATATTGTGTAGGTGTGCCTCTGCCTGGGTGTCTTGTGGCTATTTGACAGTGGTGGGTGCACTTCGCCAATTGTATTCGTGGTCTGTGGGACTGTATCCTCTTCTCTCAGGCCCGAGGCGTAACTGCTTGGGCGAGAGCGTGAGCAGGCTTGTTACCCGAAAGTAAGGTGTATCCTGGAGTCCAGAGAACGTGTATGGCCGGCGCGGTGTCGGTTGATCAGGAGCGCAAACCTCTTACCGCCTGGGGAGAAGTGGTGTCACATGCAAATGCCCGACAAGCCACCTGGGAGCCCATCGCAATCAAACAAGTTTTTGTGTCTTACTTCGGTGTTCCCTGTCGGTTGGAGATAATGTCACGCCGTACAAGGCTCTGCCATCGCGGCAGCTAGCCTGGGCTGGACATGAATAGCGCTTATGTACAAATAACCAACTGGAATCGTTCAGTGTGGGATTTGTTACTCGTGAAGAAACTTCGTAGTGTAGGCTGTTCAGTTTACTGGCACACATAAATTATGGTACATCTATTAAGTGCTGTGATAAAATTGGCAAAGTGCTGGAAAAGGTGTTCTTGCGGTGTTACGGTATAGTGTTGTGCATAGGAGAACATACAGTAGAAGTGCAATGTCTCGCTTGTAGCTGGTCTGCCTATACATAATAGGAAACGAACCTGGAATTTTTTTAGTTGGCTGGTAATACTTTTTGGTTGGGGGGGGGGTGGTTGTGTCTTGACTCTTTTGGGTGTTTGCGTGCGCTCTTTGTGAAGCTCATTCCTATATGGCCGCGAGTCGGTCATATGGCCAGAAGTGTATCAGCTGCTGCAGCCGATAAAACATGACAGCACCGGTGCAGGGGAAGGAACCTAGTGCTCTATTGCGCGCTAGCTATATAGCTACTACTGGAAAGAAAGGCGACCTCCTCTCCCAGAGAAGCCGCCTGTGTGCGCATGTTCCGTGGCTTCCGGGACGATGATTTAGCCACCGATGCAAGAAGGATGGAGATCTCGGATTAACATGAGCGCAGGAGGGCACATACACCCTTAGATTGCCTCTCAGGCAGTCATAGTCTGAAGAAAATTGGCGTAAATATCTTCAAAATAATCTAAAAATAACATGATGAAAGCTTGTATGGAAGCGAAATTGAATCAACACGATCATCTGGGAGCGGGAACCTTTTATTTTTTTATGGATCCGGCTTTGTAGTGTTGCACCAGCATTCTCCATTTGTAAGCCCATCTTCCCCTAGACCACCCCAGCATAAGCATCCGGAAGGACAATCATCAATGCTTGTACAAATCTGAAAAACCAGAGGAAAAGAAGCGGGAAGTTGCGTTTGAGTTTAAAAGACTTCCGTGCGAATTGGTTTTAATCTGTTGACTACGTTAAATTCTCTGCAGAATGCGAGGCCTTTCACCATTAGTATCGTCTTAATGATGGACGCACATCCACCGCATTGGATACATTGCTTGCCAACCATACCGCTCAGTTATTGCCAGTGGCATGAAGAGTAGCCATAGAGAAACTGTCTTCTCCCGAACAAAGACAAACTTAAAAACACAGCTACATAAAAGAAATGTCGCAGATCGCATAGGTTGCAGCTAATAACTAAAACTTGAGTGGAACTTTAAAAATGTAAAATTTAATGTAAAGCGTATTCCTTTAGAGAAATCAATAAAATACGCGCAACAACTTTTCAGTGAAATTAAGAATTTTAAGGGGAATATTGCGCTTATCTGGAACGCAATTTTGGCTATTTTTTGGAAAAATTTACTGGAGGCCGCATTTTTAGGCAGAAAAAATGCACCTTAGGGCGCCAAAAATTTGAACTTTGAAGGGCATTTTAAACCTCGATCGGAGAAAAATAGGCATGACAAACTTAAGCAGAAGTGCAGATGATATCAGATCCGAACATCGGTGCGGAATGCTTGCCGAAAAAAAAAAGACAAGGTATGATGCGAGGTCGTAACAACAGCGTAAAACTTAGAAACAGTTTCTTGAAGGGAGTTCCAGAACATATCATACAAGTTATATGGCTCATCAGAGCAAAGGGGGCGGACGAGTTCTGTCGCGAGGAATACTTGTAAATGGTGTTAGCGAGCAGTTTAAAACACTTTTGACGCGTCTTGAAACAAGCAATAAAATGTGGTACAACTGATTTAAACTCTTAACGTATTTCATAACAGACGATATGCTTCTATGTTTAGCGCAAGAATTGGCCTATCTGTTTAAAGTAAAGAAACTATGAACGCCTTGCTGCCGTGACTGATTCCTTGGTGCCGTGCCTTAGTGATGTGATTCCGTAGATCATGATCGAATCACATAACCAATGTTTGCTCGTCTGCTTCAAGATGTCTTTGTCTTTTAAAACACAAATGAAAACAAACTACATCTGAACATAATTCGCATGATATCAACTCCGTAATTCGCCCGAAACTAGAACATGCTTCTGGGGCATGGGATCCTTTAATAATATGGCTGGTGATTTAACATGGCTAAGCAAAAAATACTGTGGGAGAGCACAGTTTTCTTTAAACAGGACACAACCGCAACGTACCTGAAAGCACGATTGAGGTGTTGTTGTTGTTGTTGTTGTTCCCCTCACAAAATTGGCTCACTGACCCAGGGAGCCAATTATGCCTGTCTTCAACTTTTTCATCGTCAATATGAATTTAACCAATGTACACCGACAGCCTATGCTCCAGTGCCGGGTTTCTGCAGCAAAGCTGCCATACGCCAACGCGTACTGCTCTAGTGCCGTGTTTCTGCCACAGCGTTGTCCACGCCAACGCATGCAGCGCACATCTCTCTGCCACTACCGCCACATAGCTCAAAGCGCTAGTATTGCTCCGATAGTTGTATTATTTGGTGAAGAAGACGAAGTGCAATGCACATTGCGAGTGTTGCAATTTAACACGTGGCGTGTTCCACTGCGGCGATAGCCTAGCAGGGAGGAAGTCCGAGGTGTATTAATTGAGCGTTTTGACCCTAGTGCTGTTTTACTTACTGATTTGGCATGCGCATACAACTTTGTAGATGTTGGCCAAGACAATGGCCACAATATTTATTTTACTCATTTTTTCTTCTCTTCCAGGGCTCCTCTTGCGAGAATTTACGTTTCAGCAGATATGTTAGTTAGATTTTTTGGATTACGGGGCGCTGATACCATAAATTTATCAGCTGTGCGCTTTTCTTGAGCTTACGTATATATAGCCTCCCGAAAAGGCAGAGGGCTCAGGTACTTAAATAGTATTTGTTTCCTATCCCGTCGTAAAATAAACATTTCTGGATTTTCTGGACACCGGTGTTCATTATGCAAATGTGCACTTTATCTGGTGCAAAATGTTCTTCAAACTGCACATATCGTCGCCGCCTATCGAGTGAATGTGCGGCAAATTTCCTCCTGTTCAACACACCATAGACATTGGCCATTGTTTTATTCCGTGCAATGATGGACATATTACAACGAACAATTAAGAAGGACATTGACATCACACTCTACAGTATCCGTTTTTTTGCTTGTTGAGAAAAACTGTGTTGTACCATATGACCTCTTTATGTTGATGAGACGTTTTAGTCTCTGGAAGTGCCATATGATGGACCGCCACGCCGAACCACCGCGGTCATAGCAATGCTTGTTCCGTGAGCAGTGCGTTTTGGTGCGGGGAGCATATGCTGCACTGGCAGTGCCTTTCTAGCTGGCACCCCTTTCTATAGATGCATTTGTGTGCCTCCCAGACGTTTGATGTTTCGGAAGGCGGGGACGTGCGGGGGTATGGTGGGCTAGTATTTCACAGCCTGGCATTTCGTGGCACATTCATACTCAGATTTTTCTTTCCGGCACTATGTCCATGCAATAATGAAAAAAATAACTGCGGCGACACCCTCGTGCTCTCGCGCAGTCGCCAGAAAAGCTGATCTGGTCCGCCGCCGCGGGTACAAATTCCAGTCGCGGATGTTTACTTTTATTTGTTTTTTTTTATTTTGCACACACCTACAAATATCGCAAGATGTTGCTTGTGGTTTTCCCATCAGAGTAGGGCCTTCGCACTGAAGGACATAAAAACTCGAAATAGTCCAGGGAAAAGCCGTCCGCTTCATTTTTAAAATTTGCCATAGCTCTATATCACCCTCTATTTTGATGACTACTAAAAACATATCCACAACAGAAAACAGGAGAGCACTTGCAAGGCTGAAATTCCTTTGCTCATTGTATTCCAGCCAATTTATTATTAGTCTTGCTCCCAACCTAATTTCACGATCCACACGACAAGATTCGCAATTGCTACAGCTATCACCTTTCCGCATACCCCGCGCGGACCAACACATTGAAATACTCATTTTTCCCATGAACAGACCCGGCATGAAATGCACGTTTTTAGATGTCTTTTCGGCGCGTGATATTTCTGCTTTTGACGAAAATGTTTTATGCTATCTGTCAAGTTGGTGTTGGCCGCAGTGTTGCCCGCAGATCCTATTCCTATTTCCACTGTTTATTGCTTCAGAATTCTGGATTTGCGATGTGGTTGTTTTTGTTTTGTTCCTTAAAATGTTGCCCTCTTCTTGGTCTGTATGATTCCAGTTTGGGCAAATAAATATTATAGGCATATAATTGCACTAGCACTCAAAATAGGCATTTATCGGTGCCATAGAAAGAGCTATAAACGCTCTTTCCGCATCTAATTTCTGCTCATACATAAAGATGGTGCATCTACGGTGCCTTGAAAAAAGTAGGCATTTGCCTAAAATCCGTTCTATGCTTCATACTAAACAATACTGGACAAAACCATTTTTGAACAGAAAAGAGGTAAACGCTATTTTTTTTTATACATTGTAAGATTTTACTACAGGAGTCAATAAATCCGGACGTCTCCCGTCGGCAGGTTTGAATTTTTTTGTAATTAACGTTCGCACTATCGGCAAAAGCGTTCCCCATTGGTTTTCTATGGCAGACTTCTATGGCTCACAAACGTGCCCGTGGTAGGAGTTACACGCCCAAAACTAGTATCCGAGTATAACAGATGGATGAGTGGTGTGGACCATTTTGATATGCGACGCAACAGCTTTCAGTTCGATCGCCATTCGAAGAGGGGATGGCTTGAATACTTTATTACATGCTGGGTGGCGTTTCAGTAGATGAGTTTCGCCGGTGCCGGTACGCTAGTCGCGAAGAACGTGTTTTTTCGGCTGCTTTTGGGCCATCGACTCATCAACGGGAAAACATTCAGAAAAAATGCAAAGATATCGGCGCGTTTCTAAAGAACAAAAGAGGAAACCGAGACGGAAAGAAAATAGTGAGCGTCGTAAACGAAGTGCTCTTCACAGGTCATGAGTATCACGCAAAGCGAGGTTTATCCAGGTGCAGATACCCCGGTGTAGAAAATAGTGAGTGTCGTAAACGAAGTGCGCTTCACAGGCCATGAGTATCACGCAAAGCGAGGCTTATCCAGGTGCAGATACCCCGGGTGCATAAAAGTAAGCACATATACTTGAGAAACTTGTCTTGTTCCCCTGTGCATCGAGTGTTTTTCTCCTTTTCGCAAAGAAGCGTATTGCACGCAAACTCCAAAATGTTGATAAGTTCAAACAGTACCAAAGTAGCCTTTGTTGAAAATAAATACTCTTCTGTTCCCTGAGAGGGGTGATGGGCTAATTGAACCCACACTTCGGAAGTGACCACAATGTCAGCGTGACAGATATGAGGCATATTTGCTCGTATTGATGATATACATGTAGAGATCATTCCTTCGGTGAAGTTATTGTTAGCCAATCCTCATGGTATTAGGAAACTATCACTTTAAAATTCGCATTGATAAGCGGTCGCCTTACAAAGGTTTAAAAGCCAAAGGCAATGGCCAAAAAATATGTAAACGGTTAGCCTTGCATAGCCTTGCCAGGCAAATTCAAGGTAAACGTAAACGTTGCTTACACAAGTTATTTTCTGAAAAAACACATAAAGGTCAACGTCCGCTTCGTAGTTTCATCTGAGAAAGAGAGACACGGTAAAAATGTCTAGCACTTTTTTTGCAAAAGAAATTGACAGCGCCTGAAAGTGATAGTGCATATCTTGTTGAAAATTGTACAGTGGTTGTCGATTATTTGTGCAAGCATGAAAATTAAAATGTTTTGCAGTGTTCAGTCGATATGAAACATATTTTTTTACTCTACTGCGTGAATAATTGTTATTTTGTGGTGAACACACGCAATAACAACAGGCTATTAATAGGTTCGGTACCATTTTTTTTTCCAAAACGGTTCTGGAGTGAATTTGAGCGCATTTTTGGAATTGCTGGATGTATACCTGCGCTGTGCACTTGCTACTTGGGACAAGGGTATTTACCTGCAAAAGCTTGGAGTTTTCCTTGAGCACTGTGTTTCACCTGTTCTAGAGACAACTGCGTTGGAGAGTGTGATAGGCATTAAGGAAAAAAGTCTAAGGAGAACTAGCGTGGTAAGAATTTGTAGATTTATATAAGATTTTTTATCCTTATTGACAACGGCTGCGAGGATGACAAACGGCACTTAAAATCGGCTTGACATTTGCAAAGAGTATTATTTTCATTATTTGGTCGAATAAGCCGCCTGGAGAGAATTTCACTAAATTTTGAAATGTGTGACTAAAGTATTCTAAAGTAGTCACATTTCGTTAAGGTAAGAAGTTGGGCTAGTTCGTAAGAACTCATTGTTAACGAGTGCAAAAAAGACGAAAACGAAGACAAGACGACGACAACACGACACAAGCGCTCCCTCGCAACTGAACGGTTATTGGGAAAAAAACAGCAATATGTACACAAAAAGGCGAAAATACAAAGAACCAAGAGACTAAGGTTCAATGACGCCGCACCAAGAATCTTAACCATTAATGAGTTACACACGCATCAACAAGAGATCTAAAGCAATGCAGTGAACATCGGCACGAAAGAAGCAATACACGAGACAAAAATCAAGTGTCATCAAGGAAAGCTATTTCATGGCTTGTTAGGGTGACTGAAGAGGTGCTAATGCACGTGTAAATTGACTTTTCGATGTAATACGCTTTCTTTAGCTCGTTCTGTGAGTTGATTATGGTGTGTGAAAAGAACAGTAGTGTTATCAAATTTTGGGGCACATCGCTTGCGTTTTCCTAGCCGGTCACAATCCCTGCAGTGGTCAGACAGGTTAGAGCGCTCTTGGTTAAAGGAATTCCTTATGCTCCATAAGGCGTATGTTTAAGCAGCGGCCGGTTTGGCCGATGGAAGCATGGCCGCAGGTCGTCGGAATTCGATACACTACATTTGTACAGCATTGAACATACTTGTTGACGTGCTTGATGCCACATACTTTTCTAACGGGACGGGGTTTTGCGTCCGCCCGATTTTCAACGGCCGCGCACAGACGGGAAAGCTTGGCAGGGGCGGAGAAAACGACGTCAGCATCATAGCGTCCTCCTACTTTTTTTGGTCAATATGAAGTGCTATGAACATACGGGATGACAGCAACCTTTCTTTTTTCGCGCTTGTGCCCACTGCTGGCAGTGTGGGACCTAATATAACTTGCTAGCCTCTCGCATAGACTTGCGAGGGCCGCTTCAGGGAACCCCGAAGCTCTCAGCCTAGCTACCTGTTCCTGAAAAGCTTTTTGAGCATTGTGCAGACAAGATATTGCGAGGGGCGATCTCAGAGAAGAAACGGCTACACCATGTTTAATAGTTTTTGACTGCGCAGAAGGGTAATTCTTCAATGGTTTTGAACTTCTGGGCGCGTAACACCAGCAGATACGACCAGGCAAGAAGTGTAAGTTCCGATCTAAAAACTGAACCTTTTGCTGTTTTAGAAGTTCGAAAGTGAAGGACACTTCAGAGCTATTTTCTCTGAAGACATTTAAAATATCAGCAACGCGCCTATTGAAGTTGTCTATTTTTGTGAATACCAGAAAGTCATAAACATACCTAAATATGCGAAGGTGAAGGTCACTGAGGTTGGCTTTTACATTTCTGCCAATAAGGCTAAAGAGAATGTCACAAAGAGTGGGAGCAACGGAAGAGCCAATACATATACTAGAAGTTTGAACATAGAAGTTGTTGCACCAGCCCACAAGGTTGACCGCAGATATAAAGACAGTAATTCAATGAAATGTTCAACCAGCGTGCCACAATTTGATCTGAAATTGATTTCATCATTGTCCTTCAACGATGCAGCGCTGGACGCATTCCAACAGGGCATCGTGTGGGAGAGAATAAAATACGTCTTCAATGTCTATGCTCGTTTTTATACCTGAGCTTGCACTGCTTGCCTGATCATATCTTCTGGTGTTACGCGCCCAGAATTTCGAAACCATTTATAAATTACCCTTCTGCGCAGTCAAAAACTATTAAACATGGTGTAGCCGTTTCTTCTCTGAGATCGCCCCTCGCAATATCTTGTCTGCACAATGCTCAAAAAGCTTTTCAGGAACAGGTAGCTAGGCTGAGAGCTTCGGGGTTCCCTGAAGCGGCCCTCGCAAGTCTATGCGAGAGGCTAGCAAGTTATATTAGGTCCCACACTGCCAGCAGTGGGCACAAGCGCGAAAAAAGAAAGGTTGCTGTCATCCCGTATGTTCATAGAACTTCATATTGACCAAAAAAAGTAGGAGGACGCTATGATGCTGACGTCGTTTTCTCCGCCCCTGCCAAGCTTTCCCGTCTGTGCGCGGCCGTTGAAAATCGGGCGGACGCAAAACCCCGTCCCGTTAGAAAAGTATGTGGCATCAAGCACGTCAACAAGTATGTTCAATGCTGTACAAATGTAGTGTATCGAAATTCCGACGACCTGCGGCCATGCTTCCATCGGCCAAACCGGCCGCTGCTTAAACATACGCCTTATGGAGCATAAGGAATTCCTTTAACCAAGAGCGCTCTAACCTGTCTGACCACTGCCGGGATTGTGACCGGCTAGGAAAACGCAAGCGATGTGCCCCAAAATTTGATAACACTACTGTTCTTTTCACACACCATAATCAACTCACACGAACGAGCTAAAGAAAGCGTATTACATCGAAAAGTCAATTGACACGTGCATTAGCACCTCTTCAGTCACCTTAACAAGCCATGAAATAGCTTTCCATGATGACACTTGATTTTTGTCTCGTGAAATCCTTCTTACGAGCCGATGTTCACTGCATTGCTTTAGATCTCTGGTTGATGCGCGTGTAATTCATTCCTGATTAAGATTCTTGGTGTGGCGTCATTGAACCTTAGTCTCTTGCTTCTTTGTATTTTCGCCTTTTTGTGTACATATTGCTGTTTTTTCTCAATTAACGTTCAGTTGCGAGTGAGCGCTTGTGTCGTGTTGTCGTGTTCTTCTCTTCGACTTTGTCTTTTTTGCGCTTGTTAACCATGAATAGTCACATTTGCTTGGGCTATGAACGTTGTGTGAAAAAAGCACTTCTACCAGCTTTATCAGCACATTCCAAGCTAGTAAAACGCGGCATTGCCCTGCAATGCAAAACAAATGCGCTAAAAAATCATGCAAGCACAGCATTCAACATCCCATAGCATTACAGATTAGAGGTATGTCTGATGCCATGTACCCTGAGCTGCTAGTGATTTCTGTGGCTGAAGCCATGATCCAAAAATCATTGACCGCTCTTGGGATGGCTTACGTGCTGTGAAGGCGAAAGCATGCACGCGTGGTTTTCGCTGCGGAGATGGCGTCCTAATCTTATGCAGGGGCCAGCGAGGCTGATCCGTTCGCGTCATCCGAATGGATGCTGATGGAGACGCCCATACCCAAAACCAGCGCGAGAGACTGGCAGTTCAGCGCTCGAGGTGCTTCGCTGCAATGATGGTGCAGTGCTCTAACAAAGTGGCCAGCGAAGCTTATCTGTTCGCGCCTGCCTAGGTTCGAAACGCACTTTGGGAGAAATTTGATTTACGAAATTTTATTTCTGTTTCCTTCCTGATGACGTCACGTGCTTTTTCGGACCGTCTGGAGTGTACAGCGACAATGCCGTATTTTTCCTCTTATGAAGCACATAATGCTTTCACAAAAAAAAGTAACAAAATTATAGCAGTTTGAGAAGAAAGGAGATTCAAGGTTATCTTTGGAGCTATTTACGTACAGCTATAAACGTACAGATATTTACGTATAAAGGTTACATAATCCCTTATATGCATTAAGACCTCCCATAATCAAAAGAAGAGCGGAAAACGAAGTATGTGTTAGAATGGTGTCTTCGTCACCTGTGAAATGGCCGATTATTTGCAAAAGGAGAAACCCGTGCGGAAGCCAAGAGAAACAGACAAGCGAAGTCGGTTTTGCCACTTATGGTCGGGGTGTTGTGCACCGCGTGCCGCTGTCGTGTGCGCACGAGTATGTTAAGCAGACAAGCAGATCACTTAACAGTAGGTTAAAGGAACATGACTGCATTTTTTACAGAGCAGCACCGCCACCTTAACTTGCACTGCCGTTAATGCGGGACTCATTCTAGGTGACGCACACCTTCCAAGCCATGTGCGTGAGCAACAGAGGTCACAAAGATTAAGGCGTTAGGAAGGCCATGAAGCTATGAAGACTTCACTTACGCAAAATAGGATTGTGAGCGGAGCATTCTTCGAGCTAACATGAAAAGTGCTTGAGTTTTTAGATGGCTGGTGATCAGCAAAAACTGAGAGGTTTGATTTGCGTCAATCATCCTTATTTTTTTTTTCTTTCTTGGTGGCACTTCATTTGTGTGAATATGCCTAATATTGCAACCGATGAACAGTTGGAAGTGAGTGCTCATGTTGTTGTACGCTCTTTCTTGTCTCGTCTTGATTTCGCGCTGTTCAGCAGCTTTAATCCTAGAGGGAAAAGGGGCGCTCCAATCTGTGCAAGTTGCTTAAACAGCGCATCAACAAACACCGAAATGCCGGAAAGTGGGAACTTCAAATCTGGCTTGGCAGGAAACGTTGATTAGGCTGCAAAGAAAAGGCTACGCCTAGGAAATTTGATTGCGATCAGTTAAATCAGTTTTACAGTACGCTTTTCACTACTGTCCTAAATTACGTTGCAAGTAAACTATTTGCAGCCGGCGCTTATATGCCGTTCTAGGGATTTCTTTTGAGAAATTTTTGTTATGAAACGGAATCCATATCTTGAATTAATTCGAAGCAAGTCAAAATAAAAGTTCCCACTCCCTGGTATCCCTGCGGTGTATGAAAGGATGTTGTCTCTATGTGTAATTGTTAACAAGTCTAGCACGAAAGCTTCTTATGAAGCGACGAGGACAAGACGTACTCTTTTTTTCTACCTCCACTTTCTTCTGCGCCTCCTTCCCGCAGCCGTCAATTAAGCTAAAGGCTCCTGAATTTTAACGTAAAGCACATTAAGGGGCCATGAAAGGGTCGTGGAGTTCTCTCTTCTTGACGTTCTACAAAAATATGCTTGCTGGGTGACAGTAGGAGGGCGAGGGCGCAAGAGGCAGACGGAGCTTGTACGACATATCTGCCCTGTAATGCTGCGATGACGACGCTAGTTAGTGCCATTGTAAATGTAATCAAACACGAACTGAGCTGCTCACTTTAAGTGCTCATATGAAGCACTGACGATCACAGAAAGACAGAAAAAAAGAGACTCACCCCAGTCTGTTTGAATTTATGACACCCCTTGTCGTAGGGACCGCAGCGTGCAGAGGACCATCCATTCCTAAAACGGCATTACATTCCTGCTGAAGACATCGATGCTGAAGACTTATATATGCGAGCATGCAACCCTACATACCGTATTTACGCACGTTTAGCTTGCCAAAATTGAATAGAACTTTTTCTAATCATGACGATAGCGCGGCGCAAAGCCGGCTATACTCCATTTCATGCGTAACATGCAATCTTGTGGAAGTTACGCGAAAAGACCGCCCTCTAAAGTCTATCGTCCCGCCACATACCAGGTGTTTCAGGGAAGGCCTTCAAAAATTTTCAAAAATGGGATTTCTGGGGTAAAAATATGGCTTTTGAGGCATACCACTACTAGTGCGGCCGGACACCAGAAAGCCTGTGAATCGTCTTAAGTATTAAGCTGGTTAACTAATATTAGTAAACAACTTTTTAACTAGTAGACTATGCTGTCATGCGCAACCGTGATAAGGCGGCGCACGTTGGAAGCTGATCATCGCTTGCCGGTATATAAGGAAGCGGGAAATAAAGACGGGGGTTCTTTGTCCCTCATCTGTCAACTGGCTTGTCTGTGTCTGCTCCTGAGTCGCGCCGTTCCCTTGACGCGACATAGACTTTGGCACCTAGTTGTAATTAGAAATTTGTAGCCGGCCGCTAGCAATAGCAATATCAGTGTTTAGAATTTCGAAAACGTCGTTATCCTCGGCGCTGTTGCTTGGCAAAATTTGGCTTTTTTTTAGTTAGTTGCTTGCACTGAAAAAATACTTTACGAAAGCGGGTGTATTTTGGTACGATATAGCCAGAATTTATTGAGCCCCGTCGGTGAAGATAATTTCGTTTTCGAAATTCTAAAAATTGATATGACTGTTACTAGCGGCCGGCTACAAATCTATAATTTCAGCCATGCGCCTAACTCTACTAGTTAAGCAGCTAATACTGAAAATATTTAGCAGCTTACTACATAAGACGATTCACTGGTTTTTTGGTGTCCGCCAACACTGGTAAAACAACGCAGCGAAAACCATGTATACTCCAAAAAGCCTAGGTTTGGAAATTTTTGAAAGTCTTCGCTGAGAGCTTTTACAAGCCTCGCTCAGAGTTTGGACGAAAACAAAGCGCGATATAAAACGACGCGCTAAGAATTGCAGATCATGGCCAAAGTTATCAGGCGTTCGGTTACTGAGCTTTCTGATGTAATGTGCACTGATGGCAAGCTACTTTTTGGCTGCGGATGAAGTCAAAACGAATAGGCGAGACAGCCGAGTATCACTCCGCGTCATGTCACGATTACTTCTCGAGGTCTCTTTGATGGGCAGTACGCAAACATGCTAAAAGAAAAAAAAGTGCAGGAAGTTTCTGTCAGGGTACAAAATCTTTATCACGACGAACAGTGCTTTTTTCTACTTTGAACGCAATGAAAACTACTTTTCAGGTAGAAACGTTACAAGCCCGTATAAACATGCTATATCTTTATCAACGTTGAACGATATGTATGAAGAGTGTAATTGAGCTCAGAAAAGGGAGGGATAACGACACCAGCGATGCTGATGCGAAAAATATTGAGTTCTGACCTGTCTCAAGCCTTCGAAAACTGTGCGACTTGCTTCCCCTATTAGTAAGCAAACGTTTCACGAACTGCGTTTTTTTTAAGAGAGCAGCGAAAAACATCCTTATGTACCTGCGCATTTGAATCAACGATTCGGGGACACTTTTATAGCTCCGCGGAATAGAATATTATGTTTCAGTGGGTGATGTGGCTACAGGTCCCGATTTCTGATTGGACCGCGACGGACGTCTTGCTCCTGCGCAGTTTCGGAGAGCTGCTCCAGATCACCGTTTGGAATAGGCCATAAGTAAGATGCAGACATAAGGTCCGAGTTTCACCTCATAGAACACGCGCTTTTGATGCAGTGTCCTAAAATGAAACTTCCCTCAATTGCTCAGCCTCGAGTCGACCATTCTCGAGAAGCCCGAAAGGGTCTAGTAAAACGGTGTAAAAAGCAAAAGATTAGATAGAAATCTACAATAAAAAATAGCGAGGTTACCGAAGAAGCCCAGGAGTATGCTATAAAGTGCAGCAAGCAAAACTGGGTATAGAGTTCTATGACTCGCTGGAAGATACCCTAAGATCGGCCAGAACATGGTCGATCTTACGAAGCCTGGTACACCCGTCTAAAGTAAAATCAGATCCAAACAGAACACTCTACTCCATAGCCCTAAATACCCGGGCACGGATGCAAATTTATTAAAACCCATGCACAAAAAAAATACACAGGGGACCCGTCCCCGGCTTGCCAAACTCCATATGAGTGCCAGCCAAACTCTACCATCGACTCCCCCATAACCATGGCAGAGGTCTACGCAGCAGTCCGTATTTCCGCAAGAAACACTGCCTCGGGAGGTGACAGGGTTACCAACGTTATAATCAGGAACCTGAGCACCGACCACCTGACGGACCTAACCAAGTGCATCAACGAAGAACTGTGGGAGAAGGGCCAGCTCCTGTCGGCTTGGAAACACACGAACATCATCATTATGCCTAAGGCAGGAAAGCCTCCGACTATAGAGTGCCCGTCCAATGTCCTTCACTTCTTCCCCGGTAAAACTATATTAACGAGTAATCCACTTGAAGCTTCAAAATTACATATACGAAAGCAACCTATTTCCTGACTGCATGCTGGGCTTCCGCAAGAGACTCTGCACCGAAGTTGCCTTCCTCTGTATTAAAAAAGAAGTTATAAATACCGTACTCAAACACGTCGAAAACCTCCTACTCGCACTAGGCTTGAAGGAGAATTCGACAATATTGGCCACCATACCATATTACAAGAACTTAACAATATCAGCTGCGGGGAGAAAATCTGCAATTACGTAAGGCATTCCTCTAGGATCGCACAGTCACCATAGGAATTCGAGAGATCCGGTCACCCACAGTACCCATGCCAAACAAAGGCACGCCGCAAGGCTCTGTAGTCTCTCCAATGCTGTTCAACATAGGAATGCTCAAAGTAGCCAAAAGCTTTTAACCCACGAAGATATCAGCTTCGCCTTCTACGCGAATGACATCCCCATATGGGCTACACAGGGATCCTTGGCGCAGAAGGAAGAAGCTCTGCAAGCAGCTAAAGGCATGGTCGAAGAATTTCCCGAAGAGAGGGGTCTTCAATGCTCCCCGGAGAAATCAGAACTTATCAGGCTCCGCAGGAAAAATTACAAGTCCCCGGGAGACATTGAACTCTACCTAGGAAACCGAAAAATCCAGGAAAGAGAGAAGGCCGGAGTTTTGGGAGCTGTGGTCACAAAACAATCTGACAGCAGATTATGCAGTCGAAACTCTCAAGGCCACGGTCAACCAAATATCAAGAATGATTAGAAGGGTAACCTGGAATCCGAAAAGGATGAGGGAGGAAGACACCCTTCCGCCTAGTCAAAGCCCTAGTCGTAAGCCGGACTACCCTACGGGCGCTTGTGTCAAGAGATTAGAATCGTTGGTAGAAGGGCCATTGATACCATCACAAGGGGAGCCTATAAAACCGCCCTAAACACCCCACCAACGACATCAACGCGACATCTTTGGGCACTCGGAGTACACAGCACCTTCGAGCAGCTCAGTGAGGTGGTTCTGGAGGGTCAAAGACAAAGCCTGGCCAGGACACAAGCGGGTAGAGATAGTTAGACGAGACTGGGGCTATGGCAGGAACTACGAAATAGTGAGAGCAAGTCCCAAATTCCGACACCTGCAAGAGAGAAGATCTATGTAAACTAGATACCCAGACACGTGCACCACTGAGCGGCAGAAGGGTCGAAGGAGAGCCAGAGCCAAAGCACTGGGAAAGAGAAAAAAACTACCGAAAGACCCTGAAGCAGTATATGTGGGCATCGGGGGCTATGCCGAGCCAGGCAGGTTCGCGACTGCTGCCGTCGACAACGAGAAGAGGGCAATCACTAGGGCTCCAATCTATGCCAAGGACCCTGCGGAAGCGGAATCACTGGCCATAGCCATCACCGTCAGGACTCAAGACCAACACGGCAAGTCATCGTACGTCCTGACGGACTCCCAACAAGCCTGCAGGGACTACCTTGCTGGAAAACCTCACGGAAGGGCGAGCACAATATTAAGCACACTCACACTCACACAGAATAACATGGACACCTGGTCACGAAGGCCTGGCCTGAAACGATGTAGCGAATGATCTAGTCCGAGCTCTAATCAACCGGGCGTATCCCCATGCCTACCCCACCCCCCTCCTATGACCTTATGGTGACAGGCTAGAACACCCTTAGGCTAAAAAGAAGACATTTAATTTCTCACCAACACGCAAACAACTGTCCTCAGATGCCATTGACTGGAGGAGAATACAAACAAAAACATATCCAAGTCTTCACATTTTACACAAGATAAGACCTACACAATACTCAAGTTACTGTACTTGGTGCGGAGCAAGCCCCACGCTCTACCATACATCTTGGGAATGCCAGGACAAACCGGACAAAAAGTTAATAGTGCCACAGCCTACACACAAACAGTGGGAGGAGGACTTGACCAGCGATAACCTGGACTGGCAAGCCTTGATCATCCAGCTAGTCCGCAAGTCAGCTGCCGCCAGCGGAGACCTGGACTAAGGGCCCCGACCTCGTGGCTCCTGCGAATTAATCACCTTGATAAAAGTTTTCGCTCTGACTCTCGGCAGTATTTGACTGTTCTAGGCCGCCTTTAAACGAGCCGTCATCTTGCGCGCAAAGGCGCCAAACAATTGAGTACGTGATTTAGATCTCGCTTGAAGTGTTTCACAAACTGAGAAGAGCAGCGACAGGTCCACTTCGGTCATAAATTCCTCACAGCGCCCCGTAGCTCTGGTCGCTTTGATTCTACGTTGGCATCTAGTGGCCACCACTGTTGATGAATACAACATTTAATTTTTTTTCTTCGATTCCGGAAAATTAGAGAAAGATTTACATGACATGTCCACCCATACGAGAGTAGAAGCAGTAGTTTAATTCACCCGATATAAGTCTAATTTGGGGTGTGCAACCACCGAAATAGTCATTTCAAAATTCTAACATCCTATCACACGCCAGGAGAGTGGCTGCCAGAGGTGCGAAGGACAGCAGATAGGGAAGAATCATATTTGGATGGTATGAAACAGGCTATCTTAGAATAGGGTTCGTAGTTCCAATTAACTGCGCATGTTAATTTGTACTGTTGGACGGATGTCATGCTCACAAGTGGTTCGTATTTTCAAGCGACAGAACTTTTGCAGTATGTTTAATTTAAAGCAATCGTAATTTGTGGCTTTATTCTTGTACAGATTACAAGAGCAACAACAGATTACGATACTAAATTTGAGAGGAAGAACAGGGCGCATTTTTTTAAAGCAGTGCATGCAGGATCCTTGAAAAAGATTTGTGAATAAAAGCGATGATAAACTATGAAACAAGCAGAAAGCAAATTAAATCCCATTTGAAATGAACAAGAGGCATGGAGAGTGAATGTAACAACTGGTCAGCTACTTAAAGCAACTTCGCAACACCAAAATCGAAAAACAGGTGGTAGATGACAAGTTGCAAAAATACTTTATGCTAACAGCACACTAGAAACTATGGCACAATAATTTGGAGGATACACTTAAGCTCCACTTCAAAGGTGTGACGCGATAGCGTAATGGGTTAATTCCCACATATGCAGAAGGTCATTCCCTATTTTACATTCATAGATCCCTGGGTGTCCTCATGCCACTCCTGGCGCAGTGGTGCAGCGGTTAAGCGATGCGCTACTACCCTGCGATGGCAGGTGCTGCCATAGGTGGGCCTTGTGCGCCCCAGGTTGCCCTTCCCGAGGGACCAATCATTAACTGCCGCCCGCCTTCGTGGCCAGTTTGATCACTATTCAGTGAGCAGGTTGTGATGACGCTGCAATTGGGTAACGTGACTTAGGTGGCCCACCTGCCTCCTATGTTGCTCTCTGGTGTCCACCTGCCAGAGCCATGCTTGTGATTGTTCGTTCATAACGCGAACGCTGACACTGGATTTTTTGGGTAAAGGCACCTTTAACGCTCTCGCTTTAAAATACTGTATAATTTGATTTAACAAAAGTAGTTCTCGTTCATGTTAACGAAATGCGTTGAAATGAGACTAGTTGTGTTTAAATGTCGTTTACCGTTTTTTAACCATGAAAACAGTAACGTTAAGAAGAATTTAGCATGCCAAACCGGCAGAAATATTAGAGAAAATTAACTTGGGAAATTGCCGTAAACACTGGAATATTGATACGACTTCTACTAAATATTCTTGAGTTCTTTTTCGAATTAATTGGGCTCGGAAAATAAATACAGTTAACATTTCTTTCCTGCAGATAACTCAGCTTAAAAAAATAAAATTTCCAGCGCCATACTTCTGAACCCGAAGTATAGCACACGGGTTTTGAAATGTCAGGTAACTGGAACACGTAAAATATGCAATGAATTAGTTTTCCAAGCTCAACCCTTATAGCCATCCCTCGACACATCCATACACCTCTCGTTGTGAAACCCCTTCCTCGAAACGTCCATCCCCAACATCACATCCCTCGCCGCGTAGCTCGAGCTAATGCCCTCCATAAGTATTATGGGCAAGCCCACGATGCCGTTTGGGTAGACGCCGCATGTACAGCGCATGAAGCGGTAGCAGTTGCCTACAATCCAACCCTACTCACCCCCTAACTCACCGTCTTCCCTCGGGCTCTACGCCTGAGGAGGCAGATGAGACTTCCATCGCCCTAGCCCTTGCACATTCGGACGCCCAATACATCTTCAGCGACTCCCAAACGGCTCTGTCCAACTTTGCCAGGGGCGGGATTCACGCCCCTGTCTGGCAATTGTTGAACACCCCTACGCAAAATTTACCGTGCAGGGTAGAGCTTCAGTGGGTGCCGGCTCACTCTGGGAACCCTGGAAACGAGGCTGCCGGTAAATTGGCCCGAGGTCTGATTTGCCGGGCTCAGGACAGTCTCGATCCAGGATTCTCGAGGGAGCGGGCGCACACCTTTGCGGAGCTCACGCAAATACCCCGTCTGGACCGTCGGACTTACCCTCCTCCCCACCCCTCTCTTACGCACTCCCAACAGATCCTCTTCAGACGCCTCCAGACCCGCTCTCTGTCATGCCCTCAGCTTTTATCCCACTATTGCGGCACATCCCCTGATGCTCCCTATGCGGTGCCCCCACGCCACACTCTCCCATATCTTTTTCGGCTGCCCTGCTGACCCTCCCCCGCGGGCACAGCACGCCATCTCGAGCTGGGAGGACTGGGAGGTCCTGCTTATGTCTGCAGACCCGACATCGCAACATGCTGCGGTGACTCGGGCTGTCGACGTCATGTCCCGACATGACCTACTTGATCGCAGTGCGGGACCGCGCAGTGGCCCAGGGACCCAGCTGGGTCTAAAACTCACTTGCTCAATAAAGTTTTTCTGTCTGTCTGTCTGTCCAAGCTCAACTGGTGCTGCTCCAATCAAGCCCCGCGCCAAAGAAACAGTGTACAGCGAAGAAATGGATATTTTGAAGGAAAGCGTATTCCCTTTCAAAGCAGAGTTCATAACTCATTTCGATTAAGTAAAATGTTCACACGGATGGGTGTCAAGCGAAACTCAGTGGCCACTTCACCTTCAGCATGTGGATTCAGCAGCAGCGCCCAAAACTTCCGCGTCCATACGAGAAGGCAAACTGATCTTACTACACATAGTGCACACTGTCGTGCACCGCGCAGAACGAACTGAAAATTTTCCCTGCATTTAGAAGGGCCATATTTCGGGCGATTGGTTGGGCAGCGGCTTCAAAGCGAGAGTTCTTACGCCTACAGTGTCGATTTTTGGAACTCTGTTGTGAATTACCGGAGCTGCAGCGCATATTTCAGCTCTGTGATTTCTGTGATGTTATTTTTCTCGTAAAAAACAGGTTTCCCGGTTCATTGGTTCTGGCGCATTGGCATAGCATTCAGGAGAAAATAAGAGTGAAAGGGCACGACACTAATCGCTACAGCGCGGAAAGGTGTTTGTCTTCTGAGCGCTGTATTCGCATAGTAGTAATAAAGCTGCAAATCTAGAAGACGGGAATATCTCGAAAAAAAACGTTTTTTTTTCGTTTCTTTCGGCGCAGTTCGAAGAAATTGCCAAAATTTCCGAGCGGGAAAATGCACAGCAATAAAAGTCCGGAAGCACACAGTGCAGCACTCAAACCGAACCGTCGAACGGCGACCGACCCATCGCCATCGATGTGGCGTACTGCCAGCTCCACCGTCAAGAAATCTTAATCGTTTGGGTGCAGTTTCTCGTGGTTTGGTGCTTTTATAGCGGTATTTTGGCTTTCCGTCGAACACTTGTGCACAACTGCCGTTTAAAGCAGTGTGAAAACGAACTCTTTATTAGGGCAGCCACTTTCCGACGTGTGGAGGCACTTCATGGCGGGAAACGGAGACCCGCAGCTTGTCAGTAATTCAACAGCAGTTACTCTTTTCCTAATGCCAGTCGCCTTTACAAGAACTTTTCTCGGAGCCCGAAAAACTCTGGACAGGAAGTGACACCGCGAGGACATTCTCGCAGCCCTTTAGGTAGCAGTCAAAGTTCAGACGAAGTGGGTAGTGCAGTAAGCATCGAAACGTCAGCGAGTGGAAGGGTTACTCAGTTCATCGATACAATGACACTTCAAGCGCAGAACAACACCGAAAAAGCGGTTGCAAGTGCTATGTAAGGTTCTAACTCTCCGATGACCTTAGTGACAAATGGATTATGACAGGCTGCAATAAAGTACTAAGGCCTCCTTACAAGCACCCAAGACAGCACAGCTTGGCAGGCCTACTGCCTAATGCAGAATACGAATCGGCTACCATATCTCTGAGAGAAAGCATAGAAAATGCTTCGTGCATACCTCTTGTCACTGATGGCTGGACGAACGTCCAAGTTGAGTCTGTCTTTATCTTTAATGTCTTTTTTTTTTCAAGTCAATCTACGCCGGTGCTAACAGGCATGCCGCGGTCTACATGAAAGAAGAAATCTGTGCTGTTATGGAATCGGTTGGTAGCGGCAAGGTAGGGGCGCTAGTAACCAACAATGCCAGCAACATGAAAGCGGCATGCGCTCTTATTATTGAGGTGATTTCCTCATGTCACGGTGATTAGTTGTGCCGTAAACTCTCTGAACCTGCTCATGAATGACCTCCTTACCCTTAGTATAAATACTCGACATGCACAAGCAGGCGAAAGACATCATCAAATAAGTAAATAAAACCGATGTTGTATTGGCCACATTCAAGGAAAGGCAGGAAACCAAGTAAGGCAAAGCTGCGAGCACGAGCCTGAAGTTTCCTAGTAACACAAGATGGAGTGATGCTTGCGTCTCCTTTGAAAGCTTTTTGAAAAGCAAAGAATTCTTGCAGGAGATTGCTATAATGGAAAAGTTGATGTTCGAAAAGGCTCCAAGGCTTGTCGTTGTGAACTTAGAAAGAGTTCTGGGACGCATTCAAATGACCCTTATGTTGCTGAAGCCCATCGCAAAGCTATCAATGCTGCAGAAAGTGACCAAGCCCTGTTGTCCGATGTTCCAACTTTGTGTCGCAGTCTAGAGTTAGAAATCCAATTTAACGTGCTGTGTTGTGTCCTTTTGCAAAGGAAACGGTGTCTCGCCGAAAAATCCTTAAAAGCATGCAAGGCGTTTACAGTTAATGCCTTGCAATGCGCAGAGAACCTGCTTGACCCAAGATATAAGAGAGAAAATTTGGCTGACGACGATGACTTGTCTTCGTTTCACTGAATCTCGAAGCACAGTAAGCGCATGAAACTATAAATACGAAGAGCGTACTACAATGATAGGGAATGCACGACCAACGTAGCCGTATAGTGAACGTCGAGAACATTGGCCTGGACGAGCCACATGCGTCTTTCAACATGGTGTGATGGCATCTATGCCAGTAAAACGGTGATGCCATGCACCGGATAGAAATGTTCTACAGATTTCACCATTATCAGGTGCTTGTGAGCGTAACTGGTGCCGCTTTTGCACCAACATTCATACTCAGCGTACGTACAGGATGTGTAATGAAACGTTGCAAAATATTGTTTTTTTGCAGGCATACTTCAACATGACAATGAAGACTCCAGACAATGCCAGTGACACTGATTCTAAACAATAGGTAGTACTTAGCCGGCTGTTTCACTGCCTGGTAACCTGATCTTACAGTCGGAGCAGCGACGGAACTACTATTATTGTATCAACTTGCAGAAAGGCTTAGAAAATAGTGTGGGTGTCAGTTTGTTGAATTTGAATTTTATACAGCAAAATCTTGTTCTCCCGATAAGCAGCAGCAGCACAAGAGACGTGACATTTCAGTATTCGGTGTTCTAATAGCCGTAAAATTTGAACAGTTGAAAAAAGCGCGCTTATTCAAGAACCGGTTGCTTCTGCGGTGATGCTTCTGAATGCCTTCGATCTGTTAAACCTTGCATTAGTTTGTGAAAGGGCAGAAAATTTTTACTCCTCTAATTTACATTATGAGAGTTACGGCTTTGACGTTAGACAATAAACTGTTGTAATGCACAACAGTAATTTACTACTGCTCTGTTTTTTTTCCAAAATTTCTGGAACAATATCGGAATAGATTGCAGAGCGAAGGGCGCATTCCAAATCGCAAATATCTGTCGTCGAATTTTACGTTACACAAGCATAGCAAACGGCGGTAAGTTTTGATTGCTATTTTTACACCGCACAGAAAAACTAACAAGTCACAATTTGGTGGGCTATGCAAGAGGATATTCGTAGAAATAACATGTAAAATCTTGGTTGCTGCAAAGAAGTATTCACGTGTTCATACGTTTCCCTCACCGTAATGTTGACATCACCATAAGTCCCAAAACTTCTACTCGGCTTTAATCATAAGTTGCATTAGTAACATTGCATTAGCTTTTTACATATTCTTGGGAATGCACACATATCCTCAATGAGGAAACATCCTCTGAATATCAGCAGTCAGTTGGAAATGTAACCCATCATAACACTCTTTTTTTCCTCAATCCTTTCCCAGTGCATAGTAGCAGGCCAGGGTTTCAGCCCTGGCCCACCTCCCAACTTTACAGCCCCCCCCCTCCCCTTAAAAACGACTGTGTCGATTTCTTCTGTTTGGAGAATAGGAAACATTAATGCAGCTAAGTAAACCTTGATATAAAAATTCGAAGAGGCTGCGAGATTTTTTTGTTTAAGCCATTGCATCGATGCCGCCGTCGATTCTGGCAGTCTTGATGCCAAAGGTAGCATAAGAGTAGACCACGTTCCTACGTGGCACTCGCGGTAATACAGCACGTACTACGTCCGCCGCTTTTGACGAGGGTGGCGCTGGTGAACACTGCCGTTGTTCGGTTAAACTACACATAAATACCCGCGAGAGCAGACTGGACAGCCGTCGCCGAAGCTCATCACCGGACGCGAAATTCGGAGGTCGTCGGATGGAATCCCCGCGGCAACATGTTATTGTTTTTCTTCGGCTTTCAGACCAGTTTTAAAAATATTTACCCGTATTAGTATCCCATTTGACGCACACCACAAATTATTGAAAAAAAAAATCTCCCCTGTGCTCCTTCGTTGCTGTGACGGTCGGCTTCTTTCGTGTATGTCACAACGAGCCTGCTCTTTTTGCTGCCCTTGATTGCTCAGTGTAACGACAGTGTACATGGAGCACTATTATGAACCCATGTCTTGCATTTTGCGTTCTTTGAAAAGCGCGACAATGCAATTAGTGACCATGACAATAACCAACTAGCCCAATCTGAAGCACCGTTATGCACGTACTCTAGTCACTGCAAACCAAAAGCATTGTGTACTTCAAGCCACCGTCACTGCCGTCACGCCTTTTATGTAACAGAGCATTTTCCCCTCTGGCATGCTCGCCTTAACTATGTTAGCAGAGTATAACAGTGAAGTTTTTTCCTTAAGAGATATCTCAGATGGTACTCACGTAAGCAGGCACAAAAGAAGAAAAAAACCCAGCTTTTCCGCATTCATGAGTTATGCAACGGAACTGCTTGCTTTCTGCTGAACCTCTGAATCCTATAAAGATACCGGGGCTATATATACTGTGTCATGACGTCGCTATTTAAGCGCATGATTTCGTCCAGGTTTTTTATATGAATTTCGCCTGACTTGTTGCTGGTGGAGTGATGTCTGCTTTTGTCTGTGATTAAGGTGGCACCAGAATCGTTGCTACGAAGTCATAAACTTTACAGAGGGAAACGTTTTTTTTTTTCACTTCAGCATTTTGATGGAAAAGATATGCTAGTAAGCCTCAGTGCTACGCGATGCCTGCATAGGTAAGAAAGCGCACTAGCTGGTTTAAATTAATGCACAGCACTCCAGTATAATGCTTGCCATAGCCCCTGTGTGCTTTGAGACACTAAACTCTGTATACCGCTACTTCTATACTTGTGATGTATTAAAAAAGGGAAAAGATTGCACGGCGCGAAAGAAAGAAAAAAACAAAATTGATGAAAAGAAAGTGAAAATTGATGGCAAACAAAAGAATGCATTAATTCTCGACAAACAATTTTTCTTGTTTATCTGGTAGAGCTCACTGCGTGCAGGCGCGGTAGCTGTATTTTTTGTGATCGCCGAGGCAACAGTAGGGGCTGATGTCCTTCAGAGCAGTGAGGAAACTGAAAGTGTTTAAATGCTTTGAAATTGATGGCGTGTAGCATTTTTTTATCACTCATGTGTCTCTGTGAACTTAGTAAGATTTCTTTTGATTGTCAAGAAAAAAATAAAATTAATACATTAGGTAGGAATTCTCAGTATCCGTTCGAAAGAGTTTAAATGAAACAGAACATCGATACGATCCTCTTGAAGAGTCTTTTAAGAATGCCAACTGTTTGAACCTGTCATCTTGAAAGGGATAGAAGTCACAGTCGAGATGCGAAGATAAGTAACTGCACCAGTGGAATCTGCCACCGAAAGGTGAAATTTGCTGTTTTTCAGGTTGCTGAGGAACTGTTTCAATGCATAACAGGAAAATGTTGCACCTTGATTTTCTTCCTACATACCTGTCTACTGGAGACTACATTTCGTTCGCAGAACATTTTTGAGAAACTCATAGATAATGAGTGTAATCCTTGGTGCTTCCGAGCAGCGCATCTTATCTGTGACCGCTATTCCTTTCAAGATAGCCAGTTCAAACTGTTCGCATTGTTAAAGTGTCCTTCAAAAGAAATAAATCACTATTCCACTTTATTTTTTAGCTCTTCCGAGTTGATACTTTAAATTCTGACCGAATTTAATATCGCATAAGCACTAATCAGAAGGCTACCAACCCGAGCAAAATCGTCTGTCTTTTCGTGTTGTCTGTTACCCTAGCGCGAGTGCTCCGTCCCGCAGCATTGCCCATTCTTCGTCCTCTTCTACGTGGTACTAATCCGGTGGTTCTGATCCGATCAAAATTGCCTCTTGCGTGTCCGCAGCTGGCCTAGCGCAATCACTCCGTCTCGCTGCACTGCCCACTCATCGTTGTCTTCTACGCAGCCAAAATCCGTGCTTTCGCACTGATTAGAATGTGGCAAACATTATTTGTAGTTTTTATTCATTCTTTTTCTTATGCGATCAGTCTATGAACAACCTAACGAGGAGATGCGGAGAGAACGGGAGAAGAGGAGAATCACGCGAATGAGACGTATCATTGCGCTATTCGCACCAACTTGTAAGGAGCCCATAAAAATAAGATTGTTATCAGTGACATAAAAATTTTATCATTACATATGTGTAATCTTTTATTTTACGGATCTGCTAGTTACGTTTTCCCAGATGTATTCTTGGTATGCAATAAGAATGGCCAGAATGCCAACGCTTCTGGAATTTGGTGTTCGAAAATTGAGGCAGGAAACTTGGATGGCAGTGCTTGGCCATTTAAGGTGCCTTGTACGCACTTCTGTACAACTACAAAGTCAATATTTGTGACTGCGCGACCCGTAAAGTTCAGTTTGTCTTGATTACGAGTATAGTAACGTTTACATTGCAACTGCGGTTTATTTTTCGTTGCGTAGCAAGCCCCATAAATATTATCTCACAAAAAACAAACTTACTTGCACGTGTTCGAAAATTGGCATGAAGTCTATTTTGCTATTTTAACTGGACAATGGGGTTAGGCACAACTCAAGGATATTTTTTCCTGGATTAATCCTCACTTGCCCATTCAACAAAGGCAAGTGAATTATAGCGAGTGAGCGATAACTTTCATAACCGCATTTTGTGCTTGTCCATTAATGTGTTCAAAGCACCTTAGTGCACCTGAGGTTGCTGAGAAAAAGGCTCATTATCTGCAGGCTGTCTTCCTTTTCAAAGTTTGCTCCCGGGACAATGGTGTCATACAGGATCGCTTGCCCTATTGTGACTACTCTATACGCCCCTTCAGGAGGCTCCTGCGGCACTCCGCAAGTAGGCTTTTAAGCATAGCATAATTTACAAGACAGGATGGCGGAAGTCACGCTCGGAGAGCTTCGAAGGCGACAGGACGAATTCTTCGGATGTAGGCATTAAATATGTAACCTATTACCTAAGGATTAAAAAAAAGCGCGATTTCGCATTGCGATTGCTCGAAGCGGGCCGTCGGCTAACTTGTTCGCAGCATGGGTGATATGTTGGGAAGCCCACTTGGGGAAATATTCACGAGGTGAAGCCTTGCGGCCCGCGTGATAAACGGCGGAGAAGGAAGGGTACAGGACCTCTGTATTGTTTTCCTGGAATTTTTAACTCCATTATCAGCTAAATTGCCCAGATTTTGTGGTTTTGCCACGGTTCAATTTATGAAACCATGTGCAGCATACGATTGCTGGCGAGTATTCGGGAATTTTCGAATATTCGGAAATTCACGAATATCAATTTTCGAATACGAATCGATATATCAAACATATTCGATTCGTATTCGAAATTTCGAATATTCGCACACCCCTAATTGAATAGCCAACATGACGGCGCACTCTGAGGCGGAGGAGGAGGAAGTATAAACCTTATTTTCTGAAAAAAAAAGGTGGTGGTTTAGTTGTGGTTCAACCTGGAGTGACGCGATAGCTAAAGCTGGCCTAGTGGAACTTGCTCAGTTGAATTGCAAAGTCAGACTTTCGCCGCTCCGTTTCGCTGGGCGTTCTTTCTTCATCTTCATCCCACCTGACACGGCGCATGCGCACAGTTGTTGCAGCTCGGTTTCGCTGGCGCACCACGTTGCTGGTCACATGACCAACCACGTGACGAACCACGTGATCAGCCACGGCGCCGCGCCGCCGGCAGCTGCTCCGCACCACGTGACCAAACACGTGACAGCGTGGCGGCGACGCCACGGTCACGTGCCACCGCTACGCTGAAGGCTCGAAATGCTACCGTAATGTATCTATCGCTACAAAAGAGTAGCTCTTGCACCCCGGGATTGATCCTAGCAGTACAGGGGCACCATCGCCTCCACTTCGCACCTCCCCCGGCTGGCCATGCTTCGCAGGTTGATGGTGTTGGCGGCTAGCAGAGTGTCCTCCCAGGAAGACGAGGCGGGTTGAGGATGGGGCCGACGGCCCTTGGTGGCGGGCAGGCCCAAAGCTAAGGGTAAGGGTAAGGCAGTTCGGACGCTGGGATTGGCACGCGGTGGAATGAGTGGGATGTGAGGTAAGGTGGGTGCGGTTGGCTATTACGAGTGACCGTACGAGTTGGTGTGGAGCTGCCTGCAGACTGCGCTCTCGAGTGAGTCAAGGGAGTGGTTGGGTGCTAGGTAAACGCACCTACATTCGCGGTATTCAGTAATGACTGCGTGGTAGTCGGGTATGCCACCTTCGCCGCTGCTACTGGGGTTGGGAGAGGATTCCGCCGACGCTTGGAAAGAAATTTCTCGAAGACACTCTTGAAAGTGTTCATTAGCAGGATGCCCTCGTGCCCAGCCAGGGCCCTACGTAATGGTTTGGGACAGGTGACTGTTGGAGAATGCGGGCGGCTGCGCGCGCAGATACCACAAGGAAAGTGTTTGTATGCGGCTTGGGAACCGGTGCAGATGGTCGTCACGTCGGTGTGTCGTGTCTCATGGTCTATGGCTTGAGCTAAGGCAACGCAAACGCTACCCTGTTTCCCGGGTGCGCCGGACGCCACTGTCGCGTTTGCTTTGATGCCATAGGAGGCCGTCGTGGAGGTTGCAGTCCAGCTACCATGGTAGAGCGCGTTGTTCTCCTGCAAAACTTCCTGGCGGTCTCCGAATTAACGGGTGAGGTGTAGCGCGCGGGCTGCTATCCTCCCCTTGTTGCGTTCGGGATTAATGTTGCGTGGCAGGGGCTGCAGTCGAAGCTGTTCGGCTGTACAGGTGGGAACACGCCTGGCTGCAGTGTCCGGCATCCCATTCGGGATGTGGCATCCGGGCTGGCGGAGCACTCTGCGGCCGTCGGGTGTGGTGCGGAGGTGCTTGTGCGCCACGGTGCGCCACGACATAGTTGTGTATCCCCAGGAGGAGGAGGGGAATCCGCTGGGCGGTGCTGAGCCTCTTCGCTTCGGAGTGACCCCATCGGTGTTACTGCGTTTTCCGGCACGTCAAAAGGCTTTAAATTGGGTACAGTGCTTTCGCTTCTTCATGTTATTTGCCTATATCAAATTAGACGGACGATAAATTTGGCTTGTTCTTCATTTCGTTAGAGGATTCGGTAGCTGCAAGGCCTAAGGAGAAAGTAGGATGGAAGGTTTGTTTTGGTTTATGGAGGTTTAACGTCCGAAAGCAACTCAGGCTATGAGGGACGCCGTAGTTAAGGGCTGCGGAAATTTCGACCACCTGGGGTTCTTTTACGTGCACTGACATCGCACAGAACACGGGCCTCTAGAATTTCGACCGCCGCGACCGGGATAGAACCCGCGTCTTTCAGGCCGGCAGGCGAGCGCCTTAACCACTCAGCCACCGCGGCGGCTGTAGGATGGAAGGTGAAGTTAGTCGGGTTACGTTCATTTTAAAAGGAAAATACAGCGCGAACAGAGACGACGGACGAAGAAGAGGTGCACAACACAAGCGTTATATTTTTTTCAGTGGCTACTCGTATATCAGTGCGCCTTCTGCGAGTAAAGTCTGCCTTAACATGGTTTATTCAGCCTTGGTGTTTCTTCACCCTCTACACAACATACAAGGTTACTCCCAGCAGAACTGCGGAACAGGAAAGCAGCCCTTCTTTTAAATTCAGAAATTAACGCAAGATATTTCAGAAGTTCCTTTGATCCCAGCATGCGACAGTTCCAGTTAGGGGTTGAAAGAAAGCTGAAAACGTTGGCATTTCTTGGAACGCCGACAGAACCGAACAACGAATACGAGAAGCCTTACACTATCACTTTAACAGAACAAAGACCATATTTACCAAGTATTTTTAACCAACGTCATTGACAGATCATGCTGACCTCACATGAACTTTGAAGAGACGCCGTTATTAACATGAAAAATTATTTGAAGCAAATAATATATTGGTACCAACCTAACCGACTAATAGTGCTTTCTTACAGCGTGCGCAAACGTTTTACAGCGCGCAAGCACTCTGCAGCACGCTGCGATGCGAGAACCTTTGCATAGTTTTCGTGGATATTGTTGAAAATGTGGAGGCGCACTGGCCACCCACATTTGAAGAAATGCAGGTCGCTGCTATGTTCTTTGATGGGAGAGTTTACATTGAATGGCTGCCTCCTCTTTAAAACAACTCGCTCTCCCCTATGAAGGGACGTTTAAGGAAATACCAGTCGTTGTTCTTGAGACACGTTGACGACTTCAAGCTGCTAAGCCTAACTGCATACGGCGTAAATTCTCGTGATAGCAACGACACCAGCAGGTTCAGCTTCATGTAGTCTCTCCCAATTTTCTATATTTTCATTGCTTCTCATTTAAAAATGCTAAGTGACTTGAAATTCTCAAAAATGAGTGAAGAAAATGTTGCTCCGTTCAAGCGCTAATGTGTTTTCATTGACTGTTTCTCGATGTCTTCACAGTATTTTACGTTCGGGACACAATCTTTCACGCATTAGCTGTATGTGTCGTTGATAACACTTAGGGCAGCGTGCGGCAAAGGTTTAACGTGCGGAAAAGGAAGTACAGCTAGGCTACTGTAACGCTGTGTAATGTTAAGACCTGAAAGACTTATCTATTTGATTCCGCAAACCGCATATTACAACCATATAACCTGTTTATATGCTCTTTTCCTTAATTGCAGTCAACGCACTTACTGTAATTTTTGGGCTATGAAGTGTGTACAGGGCGCGGTGAACATTCCAGGCCATATGGTCTGGTTTTCAGGACTATATTCTAGCACTTAAACCCCCTATGATGCCGCCAGTGCTCCTGTAGGTATGAGAAGTATACTTCTCCAAACCGTACACAGCGATTTTGATGTTCAAGGATGTCACAAATCCACCACTTCAATGCTAAAAAGCAGACCTTGTGTCCTGGGAGTGAATAATTACCTTGTACAGCCTTGTTCAAAAGTCTTAAGGCCACAGTGTTCAGCTGCAGCGAAATGAATGTTCCTAGAACGCTCCGTGTAGCGGATCATACAAAACACAAGTCAAGCAGGAAGCTTCTCTGCCGCAAGAAGAAACCTCCTACTCTGCTAGCATTTCAATGTCATTCGGTCTATAATAGGGCCGTAATGGCTCTGTTATGTGGCTGAAGCGAAAAGCATTTGGCCTTAACACTAGTGACCAATACTGTACATTCTGTAAGATGCTTAGGAGCTTCCATAATCACATTTTCGGAAGGAACAACTTAGCTTACGTTTGTGCAGCACAATATTGATGACGACATTAAAATAGTAAAATATCCAGGACACTAAAGACTCTTAAAAAAAGTTATATGGTTGTCTCTTATTGAAACAAGCCCGTCGCCCTTGTGTTCCTATACCCGTCAGCTCTGGGGCCTCTTAGCTGTATTCTTATAGACTATACCACTGACAATGCTATGCAAAAACATAGAGGTCATATAACTAAAAAAACGCCTATTAAAAATTGCTGACGGTCTTGCGCTCTGTAGAACCGATTTTAGTGTCCCGTTTCTGCTACGGTTTCGTTTTCATGGCGACCGTAATTGACGTTTATTTAGGTTTAATATGCAGGGGAAAACCGGATCCAATTTTGAAAGCGAAGCCATTTCGTCGCAAAACTCCGTGCGAACAAATGACATACGCTTCATTCGTCCTTTGTTGACTCTACGCGCATGAAGGAGAATCTGTCGTGCAACAGCGCCTCCAGTTTCGCGACGCGCTGGCATATTTCACGCGGCGAAAATGGCAGGCTGACGACACCAAGGGAGCAATCGCACTAGGCAAGTGAAAGCTCTGGCACTTTTGGTAATTTTACTCTAAGCATAAAATGCTTCGCGCTCAAGCAACTAGCCCCTTGTTTTAACGAAGAAAATCAGATCTTGGCTCGTCTCCAAGGCCAGCTAATAGCGGTAGGCTGAGATGTTGGTGGCCAATGCAGTGCCGGCGCCAGCTAATTTTCTCGCGTTGCAGCGCTAGACACAGAGAGCACGCCGTGCTTTGTAGGCGTGAACGAATGTGCCTAGATGGAAAGATAGCAATTAGACTGAATTAGAAAGATAGCAATTGGATTAGCTTTTCGCGCAGCTAGAAGGGTTATGGCTGTCCTTAATGATTTCTATTTCTAGTGGCTTCCGATTATAAGTGCTCTAGAGTAGGTCGAAATGTTGACTTCAAGGTTGATGCGCTTTAAAATAATTTTTGTATTCCTTGATGCAGTTGGAAAGATTGTTCGCAAGCACATCGAACTTTCGACCCTGTCACTTATGCGAAAGCCCCTCATGCAGGTCTCAACTTGAGGATTTCCAACTTGTTTTTAGGAGTTAAAATAGATTTCCATACGAGCTCTAAAAGGAATTTTTGTTGCTGCAAGATGTAGTTCATGCGTCAGTGACAAATATCGGTGTTGTTGCTCTTGAAAATTATGCTGTGGAAAAGTTTCTTCGAAATAGGCGATGAAGAATTAGTCGTTGTTGTCCAACGTACTCAGTGCCATACCACTTTATTTTTTTATTAAAACGAAGACCGCGTTCTTGAACGCACGAACGAATGGAGAGAGCAAGCAGAAACTATTTGCAATGAGCAGCAAGACCTGATTCATTATCTCTTTTTCCAGGAACTTGTTTTCGGTGCCTGACTGCTAGGCGACTCAAGCGTCACTGATATATGAGCTGTCTCTCGTCGTGATAAAGAATTCCTTCGGTAGCTCTTGCCCAAACAATGTTTGTTCCTGGAAAGAATTTTGATAAAATAAAGCAGAGGCTCGCATGACGAGTTTTTGCATGAGCGGCACTTGGCGAGTAAATGGAAGTGTGATAAATATAGATGGAGTGAGCGGCCTTTTGTAGCGATAGCTACAGTATGCCAGCCACTTCTCGAGGTCAGCTTGGCTGCGCGCAGAGCGCATGCGCGGATTGACGTCATAGCCTAGCCCGCAGCTGGTGTGCGCGCCGCGCGCCTCGCCTCTGTGCCGACGGCGGAGCAGACGCCGCCCGCCTCGTCAGTTCTGCGCATGCGCGTAGTGACGTCAGAGCACGCGGCTGGTGTGCCGGGGGGTCCAAAAAGGAGATTGATTTCGGTGGAAATAAAAGTTTTGACGATGGTGGTGAGGTGTGCGCGCAGCGCACCTACATTACGCTAGCATTTCGAGCCTTGAGCGTGGCGGTGCCATGACCACCGTGGCAGCTGCCGGCGGCGCGGCGCGCTCGCGAAACCGAGTAGGAGAGGAGTGGAGAGGGGAAAGGAGGAGAAAGTGAATCCACGTCCAGTGACGAAGATGAAGAAGGAACGCCCAGCGAAACGCAACGGCGAAAGACGGACTTCGCAATTCGACTGAGCGAGTTCCACTCGCCCAGCTGTAGCTGTCGCGTTACTCCAGGTTTAACTAGAGCTAAACCACAGCTATTTTTTATATGTGTGTTATGTTTGGTGATATGGATTTGCGCCGAATCGCTTTTAATTGCCGCCACTATGAGCGAACAAGTGTATAGTCAATTTGTATAGTCAAATCATACATCAGTGGGTATAAACAGTGGTAATTTGAAAGGAAGCCGTCAGCCCCTTACAGTCAGGATGACTTTGTTTTGCTCTTGGCGTCTGGTCGTGAAACAAAGGCCCGTGCTAACTGTAACTGGAAATTCCACTTCAAGAACAAAACGACCATTGGTACTGGTGCTATCCTTGCAAAAGCCAGTGAGGATGTGACTGAACACTGTGCACGTTTACTTGAGAATTTAGTGAAAAATTAGGGCCGTTAGCCCTGATCACTTTGCATAGGAAATCTGGGTCGTCTTGCATTTGTGTAAAAATGAAACTTGCAAAGTAGGTCCTGCTTTTAAAGTCTCGTGGTCTCATTATTTGATGCAACTGAATGTGGTATAGATGGAAGTGCTACTTCCGCGATTTTCCGTTGATACTCCGAAATTTCGGCTCTTCTTGTAGACGTTTGCTGGTGGGTGCAAAGAAAATAGCGACTGAATACTCCTATCGATATCCTCAGGAAAGAAATCTGTCTTGGCTCCAGCGTTTCTTCACTGCTGTGCGAAATCTTTCTTGCCAATTTAAATCGAGTGTTGAAACGAAAGTTGACACATGCCTTCATTTGTAGTGTTTTTATATGTGTAGATCATTTTAAAACTTTAATCTAATGATGTCCTAGCTTTTGGCAGTGTTTTCTAGTTGTGGATATTCTCTCAGATTTACTCTTGGGCTTCCTCAAGATGAATATATCCAGTTTTAGATTTAAAGTTAGATTTTAATCAACATAACCATGTTTGCTGGGATTTTCAGCTGAGATCGAAGAAATCTGTACAGCCCTTCGACTCATCCCATTCAAAGCTTGTAAAACGGACCTCCGCATCATCACGTTTTTGGTCTGCGCTTTTGAAACCATGTCATCATAATGTGCAGCTCAGTTTTCATGTTTAAGTTGAGCGACTTGAAAAGGCGGGCTTTCCGAGCTCACTGATAAGATCTGTGGCCGAATCCCTGCTCAAAAAGCTTCTCAAGACTGCGCAAAACGACACATTTTCCCACGAGCCAGCTAGCTGAAATAAGTATGTAGTCTTACCATATGTTTATAAGATTTCCCGTAATGTTAAGAAGATTTCAGGCAGATATAGCGTTGAAGTGGTCAAGTATGCGCCCTGCACGCTTTCAAAACTGTTTAATTTGGTGGGGAAGCAGACTTCAAGGCCTTTAGTTTGCGGCATGAGGCATTCGAAAAAGCATGTCTCATGCGCAACTGGGGTGGTTTATTAGATTCGGCTCGGTTGTGGTCGATTTTATATCGACCAAACTGGCAGATGTCTGAGCATTCGCTTGCAAGAGCATGCGCGTTCCTTGAGAAGGCCTGGAGGACCTGCCCTTCCCCTTCACTGTCGCAGTTGTACAGACAGCTATCGCAAGCTCAACTGCACACAGATCATAGGAAGAAGAAAGGGGCAGTTCGAAAGGGAAATAGTCGAGGCTGTCGCCAACTTGAGATCGGAGCCAGACAAGTGTGCCAGCATTCCTTCTTTGTCCATTTTCCAGAAAGAACTAGCGTTTCTGCCAGTGTTTCACTAGCCTGTTTTTGTTTGGTTTTGCGCAAGTAAGGTGTGCCACCCTTGCTGCGTTCCCTTCCCTTTCTCGTACCGATTGTTTTCGTCATGGTTGCCATTGAACTGTTTTTTTTCATGTTTCATCTTCATTTTACGATGACTGATCCTTATTAGCTCTGTTGTTCTTCAATAAATGTTCAGTTTTCAGTAGCGCCCTGTGTCGTCGCCTGCCTCAGTCCCGTGCTGTTTTACGGTTTTGCTCCTCGCGATGTCCTACCAACTGGCCTACAAGCAAGTCCTTCTAAGTGTGTAACGCGTTGTGGATGTCGCATTGAAGACTTGGAAATATGCAACCCCTGTTCTCTTTCTCTAGCGTCGCTACTATGTCAGAGTGATGATTATACGTCCTGAAATTGTGGGTTTTTATTCGAAAGAGTGTTATGATCTTTTGGCTTTTCTTGCGGTATGGTTCAAATAACCCTTAAGGGGGCATTTGGACAACGTAGCTCTTACTTATTTCGCTCTGATTGGGTGTGACAACATACCACATAGCACGACGTTCAAACGGCGTAAAATACTGAGACCTCACTAATGATGACACCTGTATTTTATCAGCTCCTTTACTTCGTAAGTTTAGATTTTTGCAGCTGCATCACGCGCGTTATCAAGCGTAGCTCGCCCTTGTACAGGCGTTGAAGTGTAGCTCACAGTCGCGCAGTGTCAAGTTCTCTTAAGTGAAACGTACAGTCTGGACTAGATGTCACTCCGTTTAACCCTCTCACAGCCATCTGACACTTCAGGTACCCGGTAATAATGTATCATGTATTGCAGTGCTAATAAGAGCCCAGATGTTATGGCGAGCTCTTAAACGTCACTAAGTCACTCATCGTTGCTGACGCAGACACCTCCCGTCGATAGCCAACGGGAATTCACCTCAAGTTGGACTTTAAATCGTAAGATGGATGCTTCGCATTGTGTACAAACTTTCACAGCACGTTACTTGGACACATGTAATTTGTAATTCAATGTGTTCAATGTACTGATAGATTACGTGAGTGTGAACAGTGCCCCTAAGTGTCAATAGCATCTGCATGACTACTTATGCACCGTAAAGTTCGTAGTACCTGTTAAGCACTGATGCTTCAAGAAAGCTACACAAATATCGTTGGTAGCCTGAGTCGCTTTGGGACGTTAAACCCCCATTAACCAAACCGAACCATATATTGTTGGCTCAAATATTTTAAGCACTTTACATAATGGATATTTGAACAGGGAATTCAGAATTGTGCTTGAAATTTCTCGTCTTTTGTCAAGAAGTCTTGTGTTCTAGTTTTAACTTTACAAAAACACATAGCAACAACCATCCATTCATCCGGCCTATTGTGAACCAGTGGGAACTGAACTGGAAAGAGGCAGTTCATGCTTGTTTTAGTCGTGGCAATAACCATATCGCTAATTACAGTGTGTTTAAGCCTGATGCAGTCGCTGCTGTTTCATGGTGATCGGGATGTTATGTTCGACGGCTGCGGTCCCTGTTCATACTAACATATCGCATATCGAATAGTTGATACCGTCCATAGTAGAGGTAACTAAGGAGAACGTACCCTCATGGGCATGATTAATTTTAAGCGGCTGGAACGAGGCGAGTCTCCAAAACTACTACCTCACAGCTGACAGTTCTATGCCAAAAAAAAAAATCGGAAGAGAAAAGAGAATGCATGGGATATGTTCAACGAATGTCAGTTTAAAAGCGGTGCAATTAGGCAGCCTTTGTTTGTATTAGATCTGTCGCTGTAAATAAGTGTACGTAGTAAGCGCGCGCCGCCACGTCTGAACAGCGCTAACTATTGTAGGTGGTATTGGTTTAAAGCCTTATAATTTTCATACAAGGATTCACCATTTCTTCCCGGCCGCGTTGGCTCAGTGGTTAGAGCGCTTGGCTACTGATTCGGAGCACCCGGGTTCGAACACGACCGCGGTGGCCGCGTTTTCAATGGAGGCGAAACGCAAAAGGCGCCCATGTTCCGTGGAATGTCATTGCACGCTAAAGATACCCAGGTGGTCGAAATTGTTCCTGAGCCCTTCACTACGGCTCCTCTTCCTTCCTTTCTTCTGATAGTACCTCCTTTATCCCTTACTTAACGGCGCAGTTCAGGTGTCCGTCGATATGTGAGACAGAAACTACGCCATTTCCTTTACCCGAAAACCAATTTGCAATTTCCTCTCACTGTAGTGATTTCACAGATATAGTCGGTTATAGTCGGTTACAGGAAGTGATCAAGGACCTGAATGGCATAAATAGCCAACATGGCGGTGTGTTCTGAAGCGGAGCCTATCGCTGCGGAGTGAACTTGTCCGTGTGGCTTTTGGGTTTATGGGGGTTTAACGTCCCAAAGTGACTCAGGCTAAGAGGGCTGTTGTGAAGGACTCTGGATGATTTCGGGCACCCGGGGTTCTTTAACGTGCACTGACATTGCACAGGAAACGGACCTCTAGAATTTCACCTTCATCGAAATTCGACCGCCGTGGCCGGGATCGACCCCGCGTCTTTCGGGTCACCAGCCGAGCGCCGTAACCACTGGGCCACCGCGGCGGCAATGCACGTGTGGCTGTGTTTTTCGGCACATCAGTTGCCTATAAATTAGTAGAGGGCTTTTACTTCGTCTTCGCTTACCTATAGGAAACGCGATAGGCGATTGATTTGACCTGCTTTTTTTTTCGATGTTCGATTGAGCGCTTCCAAAGACTAACAAAAAACACCGGTTCGTTCCAGAAATGTTTCATTTTATGAATAGCGGATGACGCAGTTATCAGCTATCGCTGGAATTATCTTTGCGTCTGAGTGCTTTAAACGATGTGACATAAAGTGTAAGGCCCCGCAAAATATCTGTGTTTACTGTGCGAAAGCGTGCAATTGCTATTCCATAACTCTCTATTAACTGTCGGGGCATCCCGCATCATGATCGTGTCGGGTGTCTGGCATCCTGAACCAGCTCATCATGTGGATGGTCAGTGGCCAGTGAAGCGTCACTAAACCGACACGCTTCAGTCGCCAGGAGTGCCTTTTTGACGTCAGTTAGGGTTGTCGATAGCCGCGGTGCTGTAGCTGTGCGATGGTCTGGCGTGTTAGCTGGCGAGGTGTCAATGGACATGAGTGCACTTCGCGCCATAGCGAACCCCTGAAAACTTCGTCGGCGAAGTTTTCAGGGGTTCGGCGAAGTTTTCCAAATCGTACATAAAAATAAACGCGTTTTTTAGGTCATCTTTTTTATTTATTTATTCCGTGGAAAAGAAATGCCTAGCAGCAGCATCTCGTGGTTCTTGCAGTGTCGGCATAAAAAAATGCGCAAAGCAAATTGCCATCTGCACAGAGGTTGGATCAAAGCAGCCCGTTACGTTAAGCGATGTTGAAAACAGCAAGTCGGCAAGCCGACTTTCTGATTCAGTATTTTGCAGCGAGTGCTCATTGTGTAGCGAGTGAGTGCTCGTTGGAAATTCCTTCGGCTCGTGTTTCCCCTGCAGCTAAATGTCAAATAGAGGTTCTGTGCGAACAGGCTAGCAGTCTACTTATTACCACTGGCAATCGGCGGCGACAGCGGCCGCCATCTCTCACAGCAAAGCCATGCGCAGTTGCGTATATTATTTTCTCTTTTAATTATACCTTCGGCCATCACGGGCCATCAGAGCAAAAAAGAGCTCCTATATATATTCTTTTCTTTTCTTTTCATTTTAGTCCAAACGTTGAACGAAGCAGCTTTTGATTACCTTTTACTCTCGGAGTTGTGTTTAGTGTGCTGTCGTGTTCCGTTTACCGGCAGAGAGCAATAGTGCTGCTGGGTGTTTCTCTGCGGCAACTCGAAGGAAGTGCAATCCTGCTGCCGCTCAAAATTTCAAGCAGGCCAATCTCGAATGGCTGAAAATAACGTTTTAGATAGCGATAAAGCTCGGAATGCGTGCCCTAGTCGGCACCTCTTCAAGGTAGTACTGCGCTGCGTCCCGTAGATAGGAGCCATACTGCGTAGCCACTAGGTGCGTACCCTCACTTGCGTACCCCTCTACGTGGGGTACGCAAGTGACCGGGCGAACACTTTGAGCTCAACAACATTATGACCCAGTGCGTCGAGTTTTGCGACTGCTTAGGAGTCAGGCATTCCATCCCCAACATCAGGCCCCCAGGGCTCTGGTACTAAGTAGTACAGGGGTATACCCTAAATAATTAAAAGAAGCGTCATCCCAAATAAACCTACGTAAATTCATGGGCCAGTCTCTTTCAATAAGCACATGATGAATGGGGTCGGTCCCAAACGTTTCAAGATGCTCATCCCCGGTACTGGGCCGGGGTATCACCACGGACGCAAGGACTGAACTGATGCATCACCCTAACTGGCTGTTCCATCCTCCCGAAATAATAGACCGAAACAATCGACCACCTGAGGATCTTTAACGTGCACCGACATCGCACAGCACACGGGCGCCTTTCCGTTTCGCCTTTACCGAAACGTGGCCGCCATGGTCGGGTTCGCGCCCGGGTACTCCGGGTCTGTAGCCGAGCGCCCTATAGCCACTGAGCCACCGCAGCGGGTCGCTGCTGATAATAATAATAATTGGTTTTTTGGGGAAAGGAAATGGCGCAGTATCTGTCTCATATATCTTTGGACACCTGAACCGCGCCGTAAGGGAAGGGATAAAGGAGGGAGTGAAAGAAGAAAGGAAGAATAGGTGCCGTAGTGGAGGGCTCCGGCATAATTTCGACCACCTGGGGATCTTTAACGTGCACTGACATCGCACAGCACACGGGCGCCTTAGCGTTTTGCCTCCATAAAAACGCAGCCGCCGCGGTCGGGTTCGAACCCGGGAACTCTGGATCAGTAGTCGAGCGCCCTAACCACTGAGCCACCGCGGCGGGTTCGCTGCTGACGCAAAAACATGTTTTCGGCAACGAATAAAATTCGATGCCACGGTGGCATTCCCAGTGATAGGTGAATGATTTCAGCGATGCATCAGCCGCAGCTATAGAAACATTAATCGGAGGTGCTCCAGCCCTGGTCACCAATAATAAAACTTTTTTTTTGCCGCCAGAAATGATGTTTCGACCAGCTCATTAGCTCCAAAACGTTATCTCAAATCATGCCCGTAAGCTGCGGTGCTGTTTCCTTTTTGGGAGCACCACGCTTATGTCCTATTAGCTCGACATGAGAAACTACATGCCGCATTGTTCACAGTGCTTGCTTAGATTTAGCAGTTCTAGATCACTATAGAGCACTCGCTAGCCTAGCCTGTAGGCAAGCTTGCTTTAGAGATTAAAAAGGAAATTTTATCTAAAATGTCTTGGTTCTTGGAAAGATGTCCTGTGTTCGAGAGGTCATGGAAGTATAAAAGCAAGTGAATATGTCCATGGGAGGGCAAGCGGAGTTTGGTACACTAGATGGTGAAATTTAAATGAAAAGGGAAGTAACGCGAGACTAAAATCACGCTGCTGGGTGCCTTAATCGGCCTTGGAAAAAGGTGAATAGGGTGGAATGTAGGGAAAGAGAATTTGGTTGTCATTCGCAAGTTATGGCATTTAGGATAGAAGTGAGGACAACGTGGGGTTTCGAGATTGATCTTGATAGTGCAGAGCTCTTCTTCCTCCCTCTCTAGATGGTGAGCAGTAGCTCTTTGCAGAATGGGTGACCCTCGTCTTCCAACCGTACTACCATCCCCTCTGAACGTTCGCCGGTGTCTCCGATGCTCCGAGACAAGGAACAGTAACAGGTGCCGTGATTTGGGGTCACGTCCCCCATGCCAGGTACCTCATCTCGACCTTCCAGAGCTGCTAGACACACCTGCTTTTGCACAGCCTAGGCGAGGATACTTCGGCACTTACTCTATGGTACTCGTATCAGATCTGAAAACCTTCACAGGATTCGCACCCGGCATGAGACTTTCAACGCCCTTTACCCTATGGGGTTGTAACCGGCTTGGATCAGATAAAATTTCGTCACAGGCTTTTAAGCTGAAATGACAGCTTTTCAACAAACCTGTGCGATCATTTTAATCGCTCGAGAGGAGGAAGGGTGCTAAGGCGTCACATTTTCAGGTTTGTAATGAAGACGTAAGTTACGACAGTACGACGGAAATTCGCTGATAATATGTATTTTGCGTTTTAATGCGTTAGTATGAAAAGCTTTATCGGAAAAAAGTGTCTTCTGTCACAAAATTTGCCCATTGGCTGAAAAGTAGTAACATCAACAAACCCTAAGTGACATCACTCCCTGTAGAGGCATTAACAGCTTGTAATATCCTATCGCATTGCCTACACATATAACTAGGTGTGGTTGTGAATTTTGTTTCTCGGTAAAATTTGTCGCATTTTTCAGTTTCCCGAGTTAAAAAAAGTTCGTTGGAGGCATTCAGATATCTCTTAACTGCGGGAAGGCGAAAGCCGTTTGCGATTCATTGCACTGATTTGAATTTGCCGCGTGTAAATTCATTTCACGACAGAGGACAAGAGCAGCTGATGCGAGCGTGGCAGAGAGATCACGTGACCTAGGTAAATGTAACGGACGGACGCGAGTACGAGCCATTAAAGGCTATCGCCTTAATATCATTGGCATCATAAACAACAGCTGAAACATTTTGCGTCAGTATTCATTTAAACAACACTGACCATCAGCAGCGTAGCGGAAGGGGAAAAGAAATTTTAAAAATGTCGCGTTGTAGCAATTCTCATCTCGCCAGCAGAATTATAAAGATCATGGTTTAGCTCACAGCAAGGACGCTTTGTTCAGGATGAAGTGTTTTGTGCCCTACCCTATTTATGCCGCTTTGATTAAAGGGCGCACAGGGCGTGCGTATATTCGGTTAAGATTCCTTTCGTTTATATTCTGTACAGGTGCTTGTATGATAAGTGAGACTAGGTGCAGTCGCAATGTTGCTATTGTTCTCCTGGCGAGGACATTTAAAACACTGCAGGCAAACTCGCGGCCATATAGTGCTAACGAGTTGCTCTTTCAGGTAGTTAACAAGCTGCTATACTCATTTCCGATAATTTCCGGACTCTAGGCAGTGAACGCACTTCGAAACTTGCAGGAATAGTAAGCTCCAGTGCAAACCTCATATATATGTAGAAAATTTTGACCTGTCGTCTGGTGTAGCTGCTTCGGAAGGAGGAAAAAAAGCATAAAATTGCTTAGGCGAAGTTTTATTGAAACAATAAGTATGTATTCCATGATAAGAATTCTCTTTCCTTCTACTGCGGAGAAGAGGAAGGAAAACAAGCGTTTGTTACTTACGCGTATTTGTTACCTCTTTGCTCTGCACAATTTTAATAGCCGTGTCTCGCAGAAAGCCGTACAGTTTAGAAAGACAGTACGAGTGTTAGAAAATTTGGATAAATATGTCGAAAAAGGGTTAAACTGAAATTGAGGACAACGCAGCAAGCTAGGGAAAGGAAAATTATAGGTGCAACGTTAAGTGACAGCGAGATGGCAGAGTGGCCTATAACAAAGGTGGATTAATGGCATCCTAGTCTAAATGAAGACGAGGAAATGGGCTTGGGCAGGGCATGTCTGGAAGGACAAGAAATCCGATTATCATTATAGGTAACGGTCGAGATTCCAAGAGAAAGTAAGCGTGGTAGTGGGAGGAAGAAAGTTAGCTGTGTGGATGAGATTAACAAGTTTGAGGGAATAAGGTGGCCGCTGCTGGCACGGGAGGGGTCTTTTACCTGTAGTGAAGCAGTCAGGCTGCTGATAATGATATATGTCGGTATTTATGAGAATAAAGGCACGGAAAAAAAACCACTTTAAAAGTTTAAAAATAAAATCATGTAATTATCTCGGTACGAATGGCGTGACTAGAGCGAGCTTAGCTAGCCTCGCATGGCCTGTCAGATTTCCTGAGAAGGTATGGCCTATATGCACGCCGTGGTGCTTTGGTCCTGGTGAACTCGTGCTGTGAGTTTGGAACAAAATCGGGAAACGTAATTTTGTCCACATCCGTCCCACGCAATGGCGCCAAGGACAAATTTTGTAACGGTCTACTAGTTCGGAGAATTCTTGCTAATAATAAATTTTGCCTTTTCACTGGCATTGGCATAAATGGCCCTTCAGGGGAGTCATCTCGAAAGTCTTGTTTTACAGTTGAAGTGAAAAATGTGCGCCTAAACAGCGCTTTTTTAGAGAACGACATCTCTCATAGCCATGTGCAGATTCAGGTCTTTAATATAACGCCGCGTGCCGCGGCATCTCTTTTTAATGCGCTCGAAAAGCATAATTATAACTGTCCTAGGCTGCAATAATTGTGGGAATGCAAGACGTATCGAAGTATTTCCGCCAATATACCAGGCAAAATAAATGTATCTTTATGCGTCACAGTCAGTCATTTATGGCATATCAGGTTTCGCCGATGTATTTCGCCTTGTTGTCCTCAATATTTCCAAAAGAAGAACATTCGTGTTTTTTAAACATGCTACCTCATTTTTTCGATATGCATTGCAATATATGTCTAAGATGTGGAATGACCGTGCCGTCTAAAAAAATGCAGCTGTTTCAGGACAAAAATATGATTGTACCCGAAAATTTTTATACGCCTATATACAGCCACTGTGAAGGCGACACATCCTGAGAAGGGAAGAATGTTACCAAGTATCATTCGATAAGAACAACAAATGGACTTCATTGTGTTTATTTTACTGCTGGCTACTTGCATCCAAGTCGGGGTTATCGCAGCACCTCTCTATATCTTGGGAATGTTGCATCCAGCTTTCGTAGTTTGAACAAAAAGTTAGTTTGAGGATACGAAACCTGCAGGGTGTTCTAGTTAAGATAGCAGATACACAATAAGCATTGCAAGGCGTGAAGTTTTTTTTTTAAGTTATTCAATGTTTTAAAACAGTTATCAGCTTTCATGCACGAGTGTCAGAGATTCTAGCGTTGCTGTCTTAATCTCTCTTCTGGTTTCCAATGCGGCATGTTCCTAATGAGGCAAATAAACAACAATCCACGCTCAATTGTTCATCTGAAACGTTAAAAAATGTTCTCATAATAAACTATGACACGTGTGCAATGAAAACTTTTTAATTTGAAACACAGCGTGTCGAAGCCGGCTCGGCTCATGCTCTAGGGCTGACTTGTAATTGTAGCTAGCGTCTTTAAGTAAAGGGCTGCTAGGGGCCGAAAGAAGGAATGTACCGATACGAACAGTGCGGACGGGGAGAGGACGTTGACACTAGGGGTTAAAGCTTTGTGTCAAGTTGCCGGGCTGTGCGGCGATAGTCACTTGACGCTTTCTTCTTTTGTGGACTGCAGAGAGGAGCCACTGCGTGTGTACAGGAACACACGCTATTGTGAACACCTGGTATGAAAATACGCGCGAGACAGATGTGTTGTGCCTCATGCCTGGTGAACGCTTCGATATGCTAGACTCCGCGCTAAGCATCACTGAAGCGCTTTGAGGCTCGAAAAAAGAGGGCGTTGCAGATGTGGGGAAAGCCTTTATTTTGTTCACAGTCGCCTTCCAGGAAGGCTGTGGAAGTGTTGAACATATCTGCTGCTGACGTTGGGTATTACCAGCTGGAACTCTGGCCTGTCTGATACATGAACGAGGAAAAATGATACCTAACACAAGGAAGAACAGAAGACAGCGGCATCTTTTGGGGCAAGTGCTAGATCGGTCCATCCGTTACAAAAAAAAAAGCTCCTTGTACAATGTCATGAGCGCCAGAACCTCGCAGTGGATATGGCGCTGAAGACATTGTAAAAAATTGGCAGTGGGTTAGCTTGACTATGCCAGCATATACATAGCGAGAGGTACGTTTCCCTGGCTGAGCTTGTTGTGGTCACTGTATGTTTAGCAATGATTGACATTGGGTTCCATCCCGGCGGCTATGCGCCGTCTATTGCGCTCGGCAGTCTGGCATCTCAGTTTGGCAAGCCGTTCCTCTCTCTGTTCGGGCGTCTCCGCTGCTCTCTTCGCCTTCTTACGCTCATTCTCTGTTTGTTCAGTAGCCAACAGCCACGCGACAACCTCAGGATGGGAAGAGTTTATCTTCTTATGTCTGTACCACCGATTAACAGCGGCTGGACTATCCTTCTCTGCATGCATGTCATACGTTGTGATACAGCCGCCCATTGCATCTCCGACTTTTATACGCAATGCTGCACATGCGACGCGCAGTTCGGGTGATTGAGCGGCGTGCGGTGAGGCGGCGACGAAGCGTGCGGCATACCAGCTGCTCCTCTCCGGTTGCCATGGTAACGGCGCATGCGCACAACTGGGCTCTGCCAGCCACTGCGAAATGCTCGACTGGTAGCCCAGTGCAGCTCTCGCTACAAAATCAAGAGCGAAAAAAAAATCTGCGACCAGAATGAAAAATCCAGGGCCGAAAGGGCTAGCGCCTGGACGGCGCTTCTTCCGTCCGAGGTCATGTAGAGGGCAGAAGCCAACGGTGAAGAGAATGCACGTATGCCATGAGTCGAAAAAGGGGGCGACGACGAAGATCTCACATGTTCCGCCCGGCGCTGCTCGCAGCTACCGCGGCTGTTGTTATTTTTCTTCCGGTAAACACTTGTCCATATATGCTTCCCCGCTAAAATGTTTTTAAAATTTGTCAAAAATCCTTACCTGAAAGCATGCTTCGAGCACGGTTCCAATACGTGACGGAGTTTCTGCAATAACAGTTTGCTTTCATAAATATGAAGTTATATATCCAAACTGTACTGCAATTCTAACAAATGGGCAGTCTTCGAAAACATATTCGCAGCACTGTGCAACTTGCCACAGGAAAATCTTCAACTCGAAATCTTGTTAAGGGGAACAGTCAAAATACTTCTTTTCTGTTGTCTTTCCATTTATCATGACTTCTAGGAGGCAGGCAACTGCTACACTACTACTGGGCTCCACTCAGCCTGTTAAATTCATTAATGGAAGAGGAGTTTGCTCACAGTCCACTGGGCACGTTGTCATGACGTCACATGGTCACATTTCCTAGGTTGCATCTCTCGGGATTTTTCGCTCACACTGGCGCTGCGGACAACGACGTGTTTTCCGCTAAACGGCGAATGCACCTGTATATACGATAAAATGTACGTACATATAGGATATAGCTTCCGTTTAAACGAAGAAAAGCATAAGAAATGGACGTTAACTTTCGCGCTAAGCCTTAAAGCGGACCTCAATCAGTGTACTAATACAGGGTGGTCGGTGTATGTGTGCTTCTTAGCAAAAAAGGGTGCAGCACGCATACATTCCAGCAGTAATCTAGTCTGGCGTTAGCTCGGTCCTAAATGCAAATTTTGACACCATGTGACTGAGGCTAGGACAGAAACGATATGACACGCTTCTATTGGCACTGAATAGTGTACCGAGAACAACACGCACAGATAAAACTAAGTGCACATGTGTGAGTCTGTGGCGTGTCTGTGCGTGTGTGTGAGCGCGTGCATGTGTGCATGCATAGCGGCGTGAGAGTAGCGGCAGTGTATCAAGTCAGTCTGTTTGTCGCTCTTTTCGTTTTTTAACTTTTTTCGCTTCATGTTCTTGTGAATTAGCGCCCGATGATTTTTCTTGTGATTTATGTAGGTGCCCAGACATTTTTTCTTGCCTTGGGTGACGCAAATATTCAGCTGTTAATATAGAGCGCTTAATGCCTCCAATACATCAATAACACTGGATTCACTATAACGAATCAGTCATTTCTTTTAGTGCACGCAGTCCGATTATACCGTAAACACGTGCGTACGAGCTAAAATGCAATAGACTGGAGTTGCAACCATTCAGTGTACACCGTGGACGGATGTAATGTAACAAAATGATACTGGATAAATGATCCGTAGAAGCCTTATGTTCATTTTTGCTATATTGCTCCTCTTGTGAACCGGTTAGGACCGGAGCGGAATGTTGCGCCAGAATTTAACTTTTACTGATCCCGTAAAGCTTCAAACTGAAGAATGGCGAATAAAAATCCGGTCTACACTCTGTGCTGACATTTGGCAAGTTAATGGGAACGAGAAGGCGCACGCATTGTCAAAAATATCTAGCCCCACATCTTTTACTTTTCGGCCATGTAGAAGGTTTCTTTAGAATCCCTAGCACTCCTCAGCATCGCAGAGGTGAGGACGAGAGTTGCACTCACCTTTAGGAAATATTGAACACTGGAAATGGGAAACAGCCAACCCTGCACCACCTAGATGAAAAGCGAGTGTTCTTTATATTTCAGGGAAAGTCCTACTCTCCGTTTCGGCTATATTTCCAATCCTACTTGCTTGGGTCGTGGGCTCAGTGCTGCTTGGATGTCATTTCAACCATGCTTTTCCCTGTAGATTGTACGTAGCATACACCAAAAACCGACATTTATTAACTCGTTTTATTGCGAAGAGTATTGTTCTCCTTGTAAGAGTTGCCTAATCCGCCTGTGTATCTTCTCAGGTTTTCGAAGAAAACAGACTTCCATTAAGGGGGTGAACATAGGGCAGTTTCGGCATTGGAAAGAAGAAAAGTGGAAAACATATTTTCAGATATATATGCAGGACATTTGCTTTTCGTGCGCACATTTATTAGCTAGGAGGGAAATTCTCAAAATGCCACCGAGCACGCCTAATGTTAAGGGCACAGGGTAAGCCCTATACTTCCCATGCATTTTAGGCCATGTTGAGGTACATGTTTCTCACTAACTAATAACAGTAGCCTAATAATACATATATCATTGTTTGCCAAATTTTGTGCTCTTTTTACTGAACTAGAATATTTGAAATGTGTTGAAAATTCGATTTTTAATAAACTTTTTTCCGGTAGTACACAAATCTGGCCTTTCTTTGCGCATTTCAAAATTCATAACAGAATAACTGCTCAGTGAAATTGCTTAATTCTAGTTCAGTAGTTGGCAACACTTATGTAGATGATTGCAAAAAAAAAATCAGCCGTCTGTCTTGAAAGGCATTGGAAATAATGGTACCTTTGTAAGAAAAAACACTGTTTTGAGATAATAGAGCGTAAAGAGAAAAAAGATGTGAAAAACCATTTTTTATTCGCAGAAACGCCTCCATAGTAATTGGTTTAATAGCCCCCTGCTTCGTAGTCACTGTCGCCGTCATTTTTTCGCTTTTCGGCTTGTCGTTTTGACTGTCGGGCCTCTTTTGTAAGCTGTCGTGTTGCTCGGTCCGCAAAGTACATGCGCTTATGGTCAGCTTCCCTCAGCCACTTGATGGTGTTGCTCCCTGGGTTCAATCCACACGCCTTCAAAACGTTGGCCCGTGCGATGCTACCATCATTAAATGAAAGAACAGCATCCAGTGTTGCCATCCGTAGGGTCCGAAGCCTAACAAACACATTCTTTGGCGCGCGTTCCCAAACAACATGGTTGAACGACTCATTTGCATTTTGAGTTCGCCCATGCAGGCACTTCTCTAGGAGCTCAGCCTTCGATAGCTCCCTATAAATGGGTTTGATAGCCTCCAAGACAGATGCAGGCAAACTCTCCTTGTGGAAAAATGGCTTGCCCTCTGACTGACTTCTGTTGAAGGCACACCACGTATCAGGTCCCTTTGGGCAAAGTCCATGGCATGGGTCATCGTCTGTGGCCGATAAGTGGAAGAAGGTTGCCCAAACGGCCTTTCGCATTTCATCCAGGTTTCCTACATTTCTTCTGATGGCCAAACCATAGTACGTCTGGAGCTTGTCTATTACTGCATCAGTCAGTCGGCCTCGGCCCGAGAGGCTCTTTCCATCAGAGAGTTTTCCTGCTTTGTTTCCTTTTTTTAGCCTTCGTAACCTTGTGCCCATCCTTTTTTGCACGTGCCCTATGCACTCAACCTTGGATATTTCAACGGAATCACCATATGGCATTTGTGCCTTCACAGCCATAAAAGCCTTGCTGTCACCATCCCCAAGGTATTTGACGTATCGAACGCCGTGAAGCTCCTCACTCCTGCCGAAAATTTTCAGTGCTCCTGCGACTTCCATTCCACCGCTGGTGCCTTGGTAGTTGCTTTGGCACACCTCTCTATGAAGGGGGTCACTGTTTGTACCCTTGATGCTGCACTTTGGACAACGTTTAGACAAAACCTCCACATCCAGCACTTTCCCAGAGTCTACACTGGTCGCAGAGACTATGCCGTTATTGGAAGTATGGCCTCGCTTCTGCCAGCTTCCATCAAGAGCAACTGCGATGTCTTTATCCCCCTCATTCAGCTGCACAGCTTCGTCAGCTGCCCTTTTCATCGACTCCTGAGCAGCAGCTTCGATGTGACCTAGAAGCTCTTGATTGTATTTCGCAAACTTTGTCGGCGGCTTAGGAAGGTTTAGCATAGCACAGAGTATATTTCCTGCAGCCATTCCCTTACCAATGGACCTCAAGGCATACACTAACCTGAGGTTGGCTTCATAGAGGCCAGAAGTAGTTTTCTTCGACGTCTCAAATCGTTGTGCGGCACTACACACTTCACAGTTCAAACTGTAAACGCTTGCAACACCTACCCGTTTTGTCACAATTTCGATGAGCTCAACACTTCCACCGCACTCTCTGCACACACAAATCTGTGTAATTGCGGCACAAATGCCGTCCATGTCCATTAAGGCATATTGGCTGCTGCTCTGTAGCACATCCTCTTCCTGGAAGCACAGAGAAAATCTTGAAAGCTTCGATGTCGAGGAGCTGGCGCGTTCGGCGTTCGGGATCTCATTCGGTCGTGGACATCCTTTTGCTTTTTCACGATGAGCGTAGCGGTTGCCGTGAAATTCACGCCTGACGAAGGCCTTCTTTGCCCTGGGCATCTCAACTTATCAGCAGCAACCAACACCGGCACAATTTACAATACTGATCGAAAGGGATAGCACTCGGACGCAGCTGCATGAAGGTTGCAGAAACGTGGAAAAAACGTGCAAAGCGTCTCAGGATTGTCTTGGCTAAAAAAGAGGAGCTGTACAATAGTTGCCAGACAATTTTTTATATGTAGCTGATTTTAGACAAGTTTTGAAATCAGGTGGTGGACTTTTTGGTTGAAAAAATTGACGTTAATCCTGAAAGGGGCGTGGCCGCTCACTACTTGGTTTCGGAAAAAGCGTTTTTCAGCCGTAAATATGGCTTTCTGAGGAAAGTGCGATCATGGAACATGTGTAGAAAGAATTGAACTTCTAAAATTCCAAAAGAAAAAAAAAAACGATTTTTTTTCTAAATTTACCTTACCCTGTGCCCTTAAAGAAGGCTTTAACTCTACAGTTACGAATGTTGCAGTAAAACGTACCGTGAAAGGAAACGCATGCTCAACCATTACGTTTTATTGATGTGTTGTTGCAAATAAATTGAATGTACTGTGGACAAGCAAGATCCTTAAGAGATATAAGAAAGAGCTTTCCTTTTTGCGTAAATACACATGTACTCCAATATAATACCAAAAGTTAGAACTTTGAATTGGTATTCCAACACCAGATGTCGGCACCGCACCACATTTTGTGACAGAAATCTGCTAAATCCTATAGCCGAAAGATCACGAAAATATTACTGTATTTCTCGTAGAGCCTAACGAATCTGCTAAATCTTAGCCATAAGATCACGAAAATACTGCCGTAGCCTTCGTACAGCCTAACGAATCCACTAAATCCTAGCCGAAACATCACGAAAGTACTGCTGTATTAGGTTTATGGTTTATGGGGCTTTAACGTCCCAAAGCGATTCGGACTATGAGGGGACGCCGTAGTGAAGGGCTCCGGATGATTTCGACCATCTGGGGTTCTTTAACGTGCACTTACATCGTACAGTACACGGGCCTCTAAAATATCGCTTCCATTGAAATTCGACCGCCGCGGCAGGGATCGAATCCGCTTGTTTCGGGTCAGGAGCCAAGCGCCGTAACCACTGAGCCACCGCGGGGGGCTGCTGCTGTAGTCTTCGCACAGCCTAACAAAAAGACTCAGAACACGCCAATAGAAACACTGCATGGAAACTCTGGTGCTGGCACTTTTCGTTCGTAATTCGCGCAACTTTCAGGTACCCCACACACTCTTCGAATACCTTAGTGATGAGCCTCAGACCTGCCCTACTATGGACATGCTTGGTTGCGCTGGGATTACAGGCAAAGAAATGAGAAAGCGTTTTATGAAGTTTCTTATAGGGGTTTGCTCCTGGGCCTCACTGTAAAGCACGTTGTGCATCACTTCAGCAAACCCGCTCGGCTTCACACTTTTGCAAAAGGCTGAGCATCAGCTCACACGTGATACCCTGCATCGGGAACATGCGCTCCTCTGGTCAAATGCCCCGAATAATGACTAGGTCTTAATCTGCAAGAACGGAATTACGTAGAGATGTCACAATGTGACCTAGCCTCGGTGCGCCTACCTGTCTCGTAGGTTGCTTCGCTGAGGACTTTGCGTGAATTTTTCGCTCACCGTCAAGGAATGCGGCGACGACGCTACATTTCCTGCGAAACGAGCTCCTTCGAGTCGAGACTCGAACCGTGTACTTTTACTCGGGAGCTAGGCGCGCAAACCCTCAACCACTAAGGAGTGCTTTTCTTGAGTAGATGAAGCGCACAAAAACACAGCACATAGGTCTCGGTAGCGCTTTTCTCTTGTGTATTGCCTTCACTTCACAAAAACACATCCATTTATTATAGTGTTACCAGTTGCCTGCAAATAAGCTGATCTTTAACGTTCATTCGACTTGGTTAAAGAGAGGCCTCGTGTGTCTTCTGGTAAAATTTAAAAAATGCATAAAGTATATATATATATATATATATATATATATATATATATATATAAAACAAAAATGACAAAAAGACCAGTGTTAGATCCGAGCCTGCGAAGTGCAATGCAAAGAGGACCACTCAAGCAAACACTCTGGAGTCACACCTTTAAGTCGGAGCTTCAGTGCCCCCGAATTATTTTGTTGTGCACATTGCCTTAATATGCACTCTTCCCCAACTTGGCCAAGTGGCTACTCTTCTTTATGTCCACATCATCCGAGAAATTCAGCTAACACGCTCATCTCTCCAGTACTATTATTTCTCTTGCTGGCGCGCTCGACACGTACTTGCTGTTTTTGTTACTCTATCATGCAAACTAGAACACAACTTCGAATGCTCCACCACTCTTAAATTTTCTTCTTACCTCGCGAATTTTCCTCATCTCTCACCTCCATGTGTTGCGTCTAGCTGGAGACGTATCAGCTGACTGAACAACTGGCCCAAGTGGGGGCGCCGGAATAGCTGCTCCGTGCTAAATTTGATGGAGGATACAGCAGTTTTCTTTCTCTTTCAAGAATAATTAGTAGTAGACCGAAATAGTCTTACCCCAGTTTTTTTATGCATTCATTTCCTTGTACAGACTGCTATTCGGAGCCTCGGAGGAAGAAGTTGGGTATTTTTGCTTTAAAAAATCGCGCAGCTATTGGTATTCGACATTTCAATTCTTTACTTAATTTTTTTTAAAAGGCTTAAGCTTTACGTGGCCCCATTGAGCGAAAACACTGCAATGTGTGTGTGTGTGTGTGTGTGTGTGTGTGTGTGTGCGCGCGTGTGCGTGTGCGTGTGTGTGTGTGTGTGTTATGCAATCTAGCAGGTGGCGGTTAAATTAGTGAATGTTCGCGTGAGGTTACTCGGGACACCGTCCCAATTTCCACCCGTGGCAGCACCTACTATCCCAAGTTAGTGGCACACCGATTAACCCCTGCACCACTACGCCTGCGCCAGGAGTGGTATGAGGGCTCCAACAGATCTGCGAATGTCAAGTCGCATATGTTGGCATTAACCCATTAGCTATTGCGTCATACTCTAAAGGGGGAGCGCGGACTTCGGTACGGCGGCGACTGCTTTCACGATGTTAGCGCGCTGATCAGAAGGGATGCGATGGCGTCGCGGCGGCGTCTACGTATAAAGTCCCTCGATAGTTTGTCAAGCTGCTTTAGCTACGTAGAGCAGCCATGCCGAGGGTGAATTGCCAGCTTTGTGGTATCAGATTACATCACGCCGCAGCGCGCGGCGACAATGTTTCGTCATAGCCTCCTATATTTTGCATGCCTGTGCATCGGCTCAAAAGCCGCTGTTCAAGCAAGATCAAGGCTACTAGCGTTCCTTGCGGACGAAGTGTGAGGAGGTCGGGAGGGGTTTCACTACGCGCCAATGGGCGCGCGCTGCTCGTTCGCGCGAACTTCAATCTCTGCCGCGAGGAGGTTTTCTTTTGTGTTTTTCTTAGGGTGCCTCGATGCCTGCCCGCCGCGCCGCCGTTCAGGGTGGTGACAGCCCCGCGGCGCCGCCATTTTGGTTTGAAGAAGCGCCTCGCGCGCCCGCCGAGCTATCGTTGCAGAGGGCAGGATTCTCACCAATCGCATCGGAAGCTGAAAATTTCTGGCATGTGTGGAATTATGCTTTCGTGCTGAAATGCAGAGCTCATATTCTGTTGTAAAAAAGCACAGTAGTCATGTTGGCAGAGCGCTGCGGTGTTACGAGGAGAGGCGATTGGCGAGTCGGAATGTTAATTGAGTTTTCACTGTCGCAATATTATTTCGTTTGGACGGTGGAAAAATTTTTTGACAAAACCGTTTGTGAAATTACACAACGCTTTTCTGTTCACGTGTTGGTAGGCTCCCTCGAAACTTTGAAGCACATGTTTCGTTTGCTGCGTTTAACAGCAGTTCACGGCCTTATATCACAGAGTCCCGGCCGTATTTTTATTTCACAGTGATCCTGTACACGATGAGTCTAGATTACACATGAGCTACAATTTTGAGCTTCCAATTAGTGTATTGGTGGCATAATAGCACTCTGCATAATCATATCTCTAAAGCAAATGCGGAGGTTTAAATGTGTTTTTAATAACAGCGGTCGTTTCATGCACTCAGTGAGGTTTACAGAAAACAGGTAGCTTGCGAAAATGTATATAGACTTTGCAAAATAAATTTTATTCAAGGTTAGCACCAGCGACTGTCTTGCTGCCATATCCGTCACATGAATCATCAGGCTGCATCAGCCAACGCAAATAGATGCGTAGCCTCAGCGTTACAAAGCGCTCAAGTAGTCTTTTGTTCAGAGTGGGGTGGTCACTGCAGTGCACCGAAAAAGGAGGTACACATTCTTCCAGGATGCGCCTCAAAGTTTTCATGGGGCTTTTCAATCGGCATATGTCACTTTCCTCAGAAAACTTTTTGAAGGCACTCTCCCAGCTTTCAACGAGGCTCAGTACTCCACGACTAACGTAAGTAAGGTTCCTTCCACCACTCACATATTCCTTCATTTGCACAAGAGCATGTTCCTCTCCTACTTCTTCTGCAGTAAGCGCATTTGTGCACACAGCACAAGAAGTTACAGTTGACAGCAGTGGCCTCACCAGAAACCCTGCTAGATGGGCCACAATGTTGCTTTCAATATGACAAAGAGGCTCAAGATCTTCAAAATCAAAATCATTTACGTCAACTGGGACTTCTTGCTGTACGTGCCTAATTTCCGCAGAAAAAATGTCTACGAGGTACTCACTGTCATCAGTGTCATAACTGGTGGATTTTGGCACTTTCAAGAACTGGCTCACGGAAAGAATCTTTATGGCATTTTTCACGTCATATGGACTCGGGACTGGTTTCAGCATTCTTATAACAGAGAATAAGTTCTCCAGGCAGTCCTGTGCAAACCGTCCTGTTAATACAAACTTGTATCCACATTCCTTCAGGAGAAAAATGTGCAGCTGCAAAATAACATTCGTCGACATAACAACACCTGCCTGGCATGGCTTCCATACCTTCTTCACACCAATGCTTAGGCTATTAATGACCTCAACAGTGAGGTTTAGCACTGAAATTGCTTCCCTGTATTTCTCTTCATTCATGAAGCTAAGAGCCACAACTGGGTGGCGAGCTGTCATCAGGGAGTACCACTTTGAGATCAGTTCAAGAAACCACGCAGTTGTCTCAGCTTCAGGTGGTAGTAGCCGCTGCTCGATATAATACCGAATAGCTGCAGGCGACTCTCTAAATAATTGTACAGCTATTCCTACTTTCATTTTTGTAAAGTGCCCAGTGGACACATGCACATGGGTTAAATTAGGTGCAACTTGTAGCTGATCGCTATCTAAGTTCAAAAGAGCCTCAACGTGTTCGACTGTTATTTCAGTTGTCGGTAAGTTGAACCGTGAAACTATCTCGCTACTCAGGTGCATCGGATCTTTCCGAACAAAATGTCCCCTCACGTTCTTCAGCACATGGGCAGGGTCTGGCATAAAATGTAGTGTCTCGTTGCTTATGAAGGGATGCGGCACACTGGACACTGTAACAGCGTTGCGAGAGCTGCTTAAGTTCAGTGACCTCCACATCGCGCGGTTGGAGCTTCCCATGTCAGAAGTGACACACCGCACACGAAGGCCAATGTCTGTGCAGAGCTTGATAAGGTGGAATACGAAGTCCTTGAGCACATCTCCACTGACGTAAGCACCTGTGTAATGAAAAGCAATTACTTGTTTCCAACGGGTATTTGTGCCACCCACCATAAAGACAAGCGCATGCTTTGCTGGCTGGTCAGATGAAGGCAATGTTATCATTCCAAGCAGAGTATCGTTGCCACGGTCAAGTTCTATCCCACTCCGGATTTCCATCTCATCAAGAAATAGTATGCAATCTTTTTCGATATCTTTCATTGAAGATATTTTTGTTTGCATTGCAGACAATATTTCATGCAGCACGCCAGGCTTGAAAGACAGATGCTGCAATCTTCTACATAGTGTGCGCCGTGATGGCAGGGGGTAGCCTTGCTCTATGAGGAGGTCATAACCTGTACTTCCACAGGCGAACTTGAGTTGCAGTGCCTTTTTTACTGTGTCGGCACTCCACGTGCGGCATGTTCTATCCTGCCTTTCTAGAGCTGTCTTCTGGTCTTCGTTCAGATATTTCAAGTTGGCAGTCAACATTGTGACCTTTGTTTCCAGCTTGGCTGCTTGCCTCGTAGCAGTCCTCATCTTCTTTTTAGCGACAGACAGACTTTCCTTAAGCTGAGAGTTTTTCTTCTGCATGTCCTGGAGAGCTTTCCGCATTTCGCTTGTTGACAGTGAGTCAACATCCAGGATGTCACAGTGCTCCTCCTGTTCCTCTTCTTCTGTGCTATCGCTGATGCAGAGTTCACCTGTGTCTAGCTCCTGATCGTTGGGAGATGAAGGTCCGGGTGAGGCAATATCTGTCGACTGAAATGATTCGGTAGCTGAAGTTGCAGAATCAGCTAAACTTCGTCGCCTCACAGGAGGTTTCCTGCGTTTCGGTTGCGCTGCATGGAGAAATAAAGGCATTCATATTCAATACGCATAACGCTTGTAATTGGAAGCAACACAGTGACTCACAAGAAATCATTACTTACGTCTAAAATCAAAGAGAGTCGGAACTGCAGTAGACTTCAGCAGCCGCCGCCCGTCTTGTCTGGCATTTTCGTACTGGTCAGGCTCAAAGTGACGCTAGAAAATGTTAACACGGAAGCAATCTTAGAGACAAGCAGACCACACATGCAAGCACACAGAGTAAGCGGGACAGGCTCTTCTGAACTATCATGCAGAGGCACTTATATTCACGAAAGTGTCATATTGACACCACCGAGCTGATCACTGCTAACATTTTGGTTATTTACTGGGATGCTGAAACAAATTCGCATCATCGAACTTTCGGCTTATACCACCGCGATTATTCACGTACCGCTATCAGGATCGCAGTGAAGGTGCACTGAGTCGCGACACGTTGCGCGCACTAAGTAGAGCGACATAAGCATGCGCACCTGCAGCTGCAAACAAACAAGACAGAACAGTAAAGGGAAAACTACCGAAGGCACCTAAGTCTCCCTACATAGGCTTTCCAAAAATATATGACTAAATAATGCAGCGTAAACAGCAATTTAATTACAATTAACTAGCAGTAATTAATTGAAACCTCTAATGAGCGCAGCGTAGTTATACTGGACATAAGCTATCCAACGATATAACACTTGCGGCTGTATACTAAACATAGGCTGCACAGCCACCGCGGACACATTCTGTACACGTCACGTATGAAGAAGAAATGCTACGCGTTAAACGACGGCCGACCAACTTAGACAACTTCCCTATCAAACTCCGAGGCACAAGCAAGCTTCGATCACATACCTCGCATATCTTAGATGTGTCAGTCGCTTTCCACTTCTCCCGCTTCACTTGAGCCTCCCACTTCTTTCTTCTCTCAGGGTCTCGGGGAAACCGAAAAGTCCGCAGTCCTTTTTTCCATGAGCCGGTGCACAGCGGAACGCAGCAGCCCGTCATTCTCTTATCTTGTTCACCCACCGACGGGTGAACGATAAGAATACTGTTACACTGCAAGAGCGTGTGCGAAAATGTTTTCAATGTCGGTTGCTCACGAGAGCACGAAAATGCCGCCTCACCAACTCGTCGACCGCACGGGAGACACGTGCAACGGGCAGCAACGTCGAACCAAAATGGCGGCGCGTCTGCCGAACGGCGGCGCGGAGCGGTACAAAGGCTGTCACCACCCTGAACGGCGGCACGGCGGACAGGCATCGAGGCACCCTAGTTTTTCTGGGATGCGAACGCCTCATCACGGCCAGCGGTAAAACGAGGCGCACCGCGATGAACCAAGCAATGATCGAGGTTTCAGGTGTTTTTCAATGCGAGCGCCTCTTAGTGGCGAGCCCCTCATTCATCGCCCCGCGCGTACTTTTGGCGATAGCCGAGAAGCGGCGCTCGCAGCCTAGACGAATAGTGCGACGATCAGCATCCTTTGATCTTAGCGCCGATGACCAGGCATGGAAAATATAGGAGGCTATAGTTTCGTATATTGAGTGGGCGGGCTTACGCCATCTCACACGTAAGCAGTGTTATGTTGTGCTGCCGACTTTTTTCGTTCACAAATTAAAAAAAATGTTTATTGCAACAGAATACTGCGCAGCTAATAAAGCTATCCTTGCAATAATCAACGAAACCGGACACCTACTTCTTACGCAGAAAATAATTTTTGGGAAATTATGAGAGGCTCCCAAAAAATTCCCAGCAATGTTAAATATATTCAGTCAGAAAGTAAGCGACAAAAACGTTATGAATACTCTTTATGTTTTGTTATGTCACAAACGAGCATTATCTCAATCTGCTACAATGCTGGTGGCATGAACTCATTTAGAACATGCCCAGTACCTTCAAAAAAACTGGGAAAGCAGCTAATCTTTTAGGCAATGGCGAATACAAAAGACGCGGACATTTGGATCGACCTGTGCTGGACGGAGCAGTCATGACTATTCGAACTAAAATCAGACAAATTTAATTCATCTCTTCACACAAAGCTGTTGCCTGAATCTACAAAGTCAAGTATCGATGCTGCGGAACTGCGAGAAAACCGCCGTTGCTGAGCAGGGTGGGTGCAACGCGACGACACCGCCTTGAACTCCATGCTCTCCACGATCGCTGTTCATTAGCAGGTGTAGTGGAAAGTTTAAGAATAATCCCTCGTAAGGCTAAAAAGCGACTATAAAACAGTACCATTCTTTAGCAACATACTGCAAAGCGTTACCTCTCCAGAAGCGGCCGCGATCTCGGAGAAGGGGCCATTTGGCGGCACCGTTCAGATTTAAGGTTTTAATAGGCGCTGCAAGAAACGAGTTAAACCACGAAAAAATTTGGGCACGCTTAATCGGTTGGTTTTTTGTGGAAAGGAAATGGCGCAGTATCTGTCTCATATATCGTTGGACACCTGAACCGCGCCGTAAGAGAAGGGATAAAGGAGGGAGTGAAAAAAGAAAGGAAGAAATAGATGCCGTAGTGGAGGGCTCCGGAATGATTTCGACCACCTGGGGATCTTTAACGTGCACTGACATCGTACAGCACACGGGCGACTTAGCATTTTTCCTCCATAAAAACGCAGCCGCCACGATCGGGTTCGAACCCGGGAACTCCGGGCACGCTTATGCTCAGCCTTTAATGGCAGAACGCGACAGCGTTATCCGGTTCCGTTCGCATTGCCTGCTCCATGGGCTAATTCATAATTCGCATACTCATTGCGTAACCAAGTGGAAAACAACAACGCGCTCACTAGGTCCAGTTTACTAAGCTCGAACCAGCGGGCCTCCGTGGCCGTCTGGAAACTCGGTCTTCTTGGGATTGATTCCCGCCCCAATCGATTTTTTTTTCAGCACAGTTGTGCTCTTCACTTCCATCGGAAATTTTCGCTCACGCACGACCAGCGACGCCGACGCGACGGCACCAGCTTTCCTCCGACCAGGAACTCTTACCGCTGCCGCGTTAATAGTGAGTTATAGCGTAGCGTGATGTGCAGTCCGCTACCGCGATCCGCTCCCGCGGCGCACCACAAGTACGCGCTGATTGGTCCTTACGCGGCAGGCGCGCACGAAGGTTGGATGGATGGAAGGTAGGAGCGTCGCCTTTGAAACCTGGTGGTGGCAGCTGCCACCATGCTCAGATTTTTTTCCCTTTATTTTTGTTTAACTGTGCTGTAAGTTGTTAATAAAATGCGCCATCTTCTTTAAGATACGTCATCCTACGCAGTTAACCTTATGCCACCTCTCTGGTTTTGAGCCACCAATCTTCCAATCGCTTTTTGCTAATTTCCACCGCAGATTTATTTACATGACTATTGTTATCTCTAAACCCTAGGGCCTCAGGAAGAGTGACTGTGCCGGCATCGACATCGGGATGGATCAATACCACCTTGACTAGCTCAAGGCCTCCGCACGCGTCCGTGACGTCACACACAGCAGATGGGCCTGGAAGTCAGCTTCACCCCACGCGGTTTCCGGTGGCCCGTCGGGCACCCATTTCTCAAAATACTGCGTGCTTTGTGCCAGCGTAATATTAGTATTTAACGGTTTCTGATTAGAATATGTATTCTTCGGGAACAGGCGGGAACGCGAAATAATCGACGCCTTCGCTATGCATGTTGCTCCAGATAAGCAATGCGTCAGCTCCGCTTCGGTGCTGTTAGGGCGAACTGAATTAAACTACCTCAAGATAAGTAATCTTCGGCTGTTGTAAAGGCACGTGTTGTTCGTTTCTATTCTATTTTATTTATTTCTTCATATCGCTCTTGTCAGTGCGGTGCGGTCTTCCCTCTTTTGCGCATGATTTGACGTTAACATGTGTATATATATTCATGTTTCTTCATAGAATAAACAGTTGCTAGAAAGCGCTTTGTCCTCTTTGTTCGTCCCTTCTCGTATTTTGACAGCGCTTATCATCCCCTTCTAGAATGCATTTCCAACTAGCCCCAGTTGTAGCTCCTTTGACTTTTTTTTAATTCTTCCTAGTCAGTTGTCTTGCATCCATAAAATGATTACACTATTCACTTCCCACTCATAACCACTTCAGTAAAAATCGAACATTCCCCTATGCTTTCCTTGGTTGCATTGACTGTCAGCTTCCTTCATGTGTTATCCTATACTACTTCACGTTGCACAAATGTTTCACAACAAACCAGCAAGATTTCTAAAAAAAGTTGCAACGAATACAGTGAATAAAGAGTTTATTTAAGCACTTCACACTCACACACACATACACAAAGAATGTAGCTGTCACCAAGTTGTGTGATTTGGTGAGATGCGCACACAAGAATCCAGTAGAATTTGTTCAGTGCCATACTGTATGAAACAGGAACAAACATACCCATTTGCATTTACATGTCCATCATACAGAAGGGAAAAAAATTTGGTACACAAGTTACCACTCACTACAGTTCTATCAAATGTTCTATAGCTGCAGTTGCTAAGTATGAAACGAACATGTACAGATTATAAAATGCCTTAATGCAAAGCTATCTTTAAAATGTAATCAGGTGTGCAAGAAAGGTGCGCTATCTCAGAAACACTTGCCATTAAACGATACAGTCATCAATCCTCAACTCTTTAGAGTTTGCATTTTTCGCTGCCCCTTCGACACTGTTGTGTTGTTTTTCGTTTTGCACAGATTATTTAACAGCGTGTTGGCAGAAGCACTCAAAATATGGTGCATGACTTTTTCTGGCGAATGACCAGAATCACACGTATCAAGGTCTCCAGAATCGTGGAGAATGGTTGACACAAGAGAAACAAGGGCCTCCTTCTGATTTGGAAGAGCCAGAAATTTGGATGCATACTGCTCACTCCTCAATTTGTCAAGGACTATTTCTGTATAAAGTACAGCGTTCACTACGACATCTCGTGGAAACTTTAATGCTCCTCTTGTCATGCCTGAAATGAGCAGTGTGTCATCATGGTCCAAACTGGTGTTATCCAGGACGAGATTGTCCTTGCACGACATACACATGAGCTTTTTCAGTGTTGCATGGGCACAGTATCCCGCAACATACGTAACAGCGGGAATCATCGACGATTTTTTTGCTACATCAGCATTGGTCACTGCTATACTGAACTGTGCACAAAGTGATTAAACACTTATGACGGAGATCGGTTCTGCAATAATGTCAAGATCAGGCATGTCCAGTACTTTTTGAAGCCTTAGCTTGTTCTGAGATTCATAAATCTGCCTGATCGAGACATGGTATTGGGCTCCGAAAGCTGGCGATACTTCCCGAATCTATCCTCAAGGCAATCTTTTTGAAATTTTCCAAGGAGCACATACCGTAATCCCAGCTCTTCCAGGCAGTATAAAGCGATCTCATGCAGAGCGTGGCTCGTGTGGCCAAAAGCCATGTGAGTTTCTTTCGTCAGGTGGCCAGCATCGAGTCTGAGGCTAGCCCAGTAGTCTAGCCACTATGGTATTTTCCTCAAAAATTCAAGCTGTGGACATGTTGTTGACGCAATCGGAGACTGCATTTCATCACGCAGGCGTTCACCTTTTCTTGGCGTCTTTACATTCACTATTCGCCACCATGTCAAAATGGTGTTTATGAAATCTGCTTTTCCTTTAGCATGTTGTACAGCACAACATTGCAGTGCAGCTGCTGTCGATTCATTAAAAATCCTTAAAGCAAGCTTAACGTTCTGGCGCTCCATAGTTGATGGGTTCAGTGCTTTCAGTGAGAGTGTTGGTGCCAGCTTTAAAAAGTTATTTTGCTCAGCATCATGCAGATCACACAAAGATTTAAATGATGCCGTAAGAATAGGTGGCTTTGGGTCATTGCTGCTTGGATCAGAGTAATATATACACTTTCCACTGTTTCTCTGGTTTAGCCAATTGTTCCTAATTAACTTCAAAAGGTGCACAGGGTCCAAAATGAAAAACAGTGGACGAGAGGAATCAGCTGGGTGTGTGTAAACTATACTGGCTTTGGGGGGCTAGCAAAAAATGTCATGGCTTTCCGATTGATAGCATTGTTGTCTGAAACAACGCTAGTACCTTAAATCCAAGTGACTCACGGTCAGTAATGAGCTTGTGCAAAAATAGATGCAGTGCTTTTGCATCTATCTGTGCGACTGGCAAAATATGAACAACATCCTTGTTGCTTGACAAAAGGCTTTGTAGCAGGAACACATATGCTGTTTTAGCCGGATCGGAACTATTGGCTGCGACACCTGTAACGAAGCCTGCTTTGTACTCAAAATAGGTTTGAAGATGGATCTCATCCATCATTAATGTCAGTGCGCTCATGCTCGGCCATTGCTTCCAATACAGTTTTAGCATAGTTCAAGAAACAAGGATCTTGCTGTTCAAGTGCTGGATTCATGTGATATGACGAACACAGTCGTCGAATAGTGTCTGGGTGCGGCAGCTTAATTTTAAGCGAGCTTCTGATGAACCTGTATGCATGTGGAGAAATGGTATACAGCAGACCTGAAAACACGAGTACATCTGGTGGATATCGAGGCACATTTTTCAAAACAAGCTCGACTTGGCTTCGCACAAATTTCAGTACCTGTAAGTTCCATCCATGATGTTCTTGGAGCTCATAATCCTTGTTCACCTCATCCAGGAGCATTAGCACAGTTGCGAGAAGCTGGTGTTCCTTTTCGCTGCCACTAGCACACCTCTGCAGCTTTTCAAAAGACTGCAGCACTTTATCAAGCTCCCTTAAATCCTTCATTTGTGACGGCACACATTCGTCTCCAAGATTGTGGAGACCGGACCCTCCGAGAAACACCTGAACAGACAGGTCGTCTAAAACCACCACTGATGAACGCACTGCGGGAGCTTGGTCGAGGGAGAGCTCCAGGAACAACACCTTTGCCTGCGTAGTGACCACAGTCCAGAAGTCAGAAGTCTTAAGCTTCGGAAGGGCAGAACACAGCTCCCCAAAACTGCAAATTTTGTTCCTGCGATCTTCTTCCTCTTGAGCAGCAACAGAAAGCTCTATCGCTTTTCGCAGTGACGCTGCCTCGAGTCGGGCCTTCTTTTCTGCAGGAGCTTCTCGCGAAGATGGTGGCTGAGAGAGATATTTCGGGCAGCCGGGAAACACACTCGGGACAGCAGCTGGCTTCAGGCGGAAATGCTGCAGCGGAACTTCGATAACGTTTCCAGTGTTCTCGTCCGTGTACGTTGCAAACCTGACGAAGTCACTCATTTGAAAGTGTTTTTCACACACCTAAAAACAAAGTAAAACCACAAGTCCATTAGGTTTGGGCGACAGGCTTACAAAATTCGGCAAGCGAAATAACTGGGAAATAAAACTCCGCAAGCGAAGTAATAAGAAAGTGAAGAAAAGTCCCCTCTCCGAAGCAAGCCATAAAAAAAATGTCGTGTGAAGCACAAAACCAAGGAAAAGGAGCAGCGCAAAAGCATGCAACCACAAGAGAAGAAAGGACAAGACACAGCACAAAACGCGAAAACAGCGCTCGTGTCTTGTCCTTTCTTGCGTGGTTGCATGCTTTTGCGCTGCTCCTTTTCCTTGGTTCAAAATGCACTAGCTAGGATAAAAACAAGTTTTACTGAAGCAAAAAGTTTAAGGCAAGCATCCTGAAAAACAGCACCAAAAGCGACGCTTACCACAGTGTGCTTGGTTGGCACAAAATCTTCGCGAGAAATAGCCTTTGTCCATGCTGCCCTTTGCGTCTCGTCGGCAGGAAACTTGTAGACGCGGACACTCGGACCACCATCATAATTTGATCTGCAGCCTGGGGCACAGCAGCAGCAGCCAGGCATTTCAGAACTGAGGCTACGCAGGTTCAAACACGCAAACGAAGCCTCTGCAGATGAAAAAGCTTGCACAGTTCTTGAGCTCTTCCGTGAAAACGCGACACATTCACGTCAGCTAGCACCATGACCATGTGCGTACTGGTTGTCTCAGTGTCCCCAACCAACTTAGGATGCGGACTGGCATTAGCTTTCAAGCGCAAGTAGAGTTTGATATTAAACATTGTTAAAGCCGCAGTTGACAGCAAGGATGCAAGACTTAACACGACATTTATTTTTGCAATATTTCAAACTATAAACTCGGTAATATAAGCGTGGCAAAAATAAGAAAAGAGGTTTCTTGAGTTTTATTTGAAGCGACAATAAAATAGCCAAGTTCGAGCCAAGCCAGGATAATTCCAAATCCGATCGAGGGAACAGAATTTTTCCGCTTAGTCAGTTTTCTCCCAGATGGCGCCACGTCAACCTGCTGCGCGCTGCATCTCTTAGCAGTGACGTAGACGCTTGGCGAGGAGGTCATGCGGGGGCCTTGTAAAGTTATCTAGGTGGTATTGGATGGATACCATCCCATTTTAGTATGAGGGGTTATATTGTTTCTACAGATTTACCACACACAGCACATGTGTCATCTTTTTCGTTAAATTTCCTTTTGTAGCTGCGCGTTCTAAGACACCCTTACCTAGCTTCAAAGAGCAGGGCACTGCCTTATGACTTATCATCAAACGCTTCCTTCCCGATCTGCCTTTTCCTGTACCGATTTAGTTCTACACTATGCTACTCTTCCATTGAATCTATTCAGTTGTAAATTTACCTTCGACGTTTTTAACCTGTCGTTTAATGCTCTTTCTTTCTTCTTCGTCGTGTCTGGCAAACTTACTGGTCAGCTTTCTAGTTCGTTTTCGCAACTGTAAGTCAACGCTCTTTCTGTATACGTATATAAACACCTTAGCTGCCAACCTGTTATCGTCCAATTTCCTAAGGCATTCTTCGTATTTTACTCTGAGCTTCCAGATCGGAACGTGGCGCCATCTGGCGCCCCTACGGCGTTCTGCGCACAGCGCTGCGCTTCGCGGAAGCGGTTCATGGTAGCGGGTCGCGCTATGCTACACCGCTGTAATATGCCGTGTACATTTTGACTGGTGCACTAACCTGCAGCGAGCGCGTCGAGAACTAAACTGTGTTGAACGATAAGCTTTCACCTCCGCGCAAACTACAATCGCGAATCTAGGATGATGGAGCAGCTACGCTGCCTGTATATGGAGCGGCCGCGCTGGCAGCTGTGCTCATGCCTTGGCAAAATTAGGCGAAACGTTAGGACGCGCAGCAGGTAGTCCGCCCGCTTAGCATTTAGCTGCCTCAGAAATGCCGTATGGGCTGCAACTGTTTGGAAAGAAACTAGATTAATGCACTGACTATAAGATGCACCATGACGAAAATGTCAATATATTACGTATGTTAAAGCTTGAGACACAAACTATAAAAAAATGGAGGTGCGATGAAAGAATTACAGGCAAAAGTGGAAAATATATTGAATTAATTATGTAGCTTTCGATGTGAAAACGTGAAGGTGAACGGTGTGAACCCCTCAAAATTCAAGAGAACAATCACAGGTAGTACTGAATTTGACACGGGATCCGCAAGACTCCCCCACGTCGTGCAACAGCTGTTAATCTATATCCACTAAATACAACGATACGTTCCCATGTGATTAGGAATAATGTTGCGTTCGCTCTAATAGTGCAGAAAACAACTATACGTGAAAATTTGTGTAGTTGAAATGCCAACCCAGTAACAAATTTCAACCATCATATTAATTTTGTTCCTATGATTAATTGTTTACAAAAAATGCCTTAATCAATTACAACCAGGCCAATAATCTACATTTGGGCTCATGCTTGAATCGATTCTTTTTGCTTCCAAGCAATTTACGAGGAACTTGGTTTACTTACAGTTACGTACGCTGCTCCAGCATTATGACCCCATTACTTATTCTGATGTTTGACAGTGAGGGTTCTTTACATTTCACGAGCCATTTAATCCGCATTTGCAGCAGGTCCTGTAGCCATATGAACAAATTTTCTGAACATTCTTGCAAACATCTTCCGTTTCTAACCATTGCGCTTGGCGAAATTTCTGTTCACTTTCTAGTCCCTTTACTTTGAGGCGCCATATTTTTTCGCATATGTGTAGCACGTCCACCACGTTATTACGGGTTACCGCATTGCCGCCTTTTGTAGACGAGGAATTTTTTATTAATGCGAAAACATTACATAGAGCATCGGCAACGAAACTCAGCGTCGGCTTTGACCAGCAACAGCGGTCCCAAAAATCACAGATGACGTCATCGTGGTACGAAAGAAAACTAAAATTTCTTCCCAAGGACCGGGGGACTTATATAAACCCAGGAGTTTGAGAATGCGAGGCGAGCACGAAACCCAGAGGTTACAAAACTGCGCTGCTTTGTAGCGAACAAAATGGAGCCTACTATTATGCATTGCCTACGACTGTATGCTAATCGGTAGGTGTGTTAATGGAAGGGAAAAAAAATGAAAAACTATTAAAAGGAAACAAAATTTAAAAAATAAATTTGGCGGTGGTTTAGCCCTGGTTAAACCTGGAGTGCCGCAATAGCCTCAGCAGGCCTAGTGAAACTTGCTCACTTGAATTGCAGTCAGTCTTTCGCCGCTCCGTTTCGCTGGGCGTTCCTTATTATTCTTAGTCCCACTTGACACAGAGCCTGCGCACAGCTGTGGCAGCTCGGTTTCGCCTGCGCGTGGCGCCGCCTGCAGCAACAACTGCTCCGCACCACGTGGCTGGTCACGTGACCAACCAGGTGACGAACCACGTGATCAGCGACGGAGCCGCGACGCCGGCAGCTGCTCCGCACCAGGTGACCAACACGTCACAGCTTGGCGGCGCCGCCACGCTGAAGGCTCAAAATGCTACCGTAATGTAGCTATCGCTACAAAAATTGGCGGTGGTTTAGCTTTCGTTAAAACTGGAGTTACGCGATAGCTACAGCTGGCCGAGTGGAACTTGCTCAGTTGAATTGCAAAATCGGTCTTTCGCCGCTCCGTTTCGCTCGGCGTTCGTTCTTCATCTTCGTCCCAATTGACACGGCGCATGCGCACAGCTGTGGCAGCTCGGTTTCGCCGCCGCTGGCAGCAGCAGCTGCCTCGTTCTCGTCGAGAAGCTCAGAGTAAAATACTATACGTGGCTTGCGCTGACGTCGTAGCTGGGAACCCTGGGATACTGTTCCGCCATGTTGGTGCAGGCGCAGCGGCCGTGGTGCAGTTCATGCAAATCGCGCGTACGGTGTACTTCGACGGCGTCGCGATGGTTATCTGCGCTGTTGTTGGATGCTCCAACCGCACTTGTTGGGCGAAATCAACAAACACAACCTTTTTTCGTCTTCCAAATGTCATCGAGCAACAAGGTGACCGTACGAATGCTTTATGCGCGAAGGGACGGGAGGTGCGGCTGGCTCGGATAAAACGTGCCGATCTCAACACCGAAAGGACGGGCATCCGTGTTTGCGGCGCCCACTTCGTAAAAGGTAAGTCCGTCGCATATGCACAATGTTTATTTAGGTGCATGACGTACAAGCGTAGCGGAAAATCTCATTTTAAACAAATTTTTCTTGCATTTTGTAGGCAGACCATCAAAACTGTGGGAGGAGGTGGACCCGGACTGGGCCCCTACGCTTTTGCTCGGCTACAGCGCAAAACATGGTGATCCTGGGCGCCACTCGCGCGGCAAGACGACGGACCCAGAAACGTGCGGCTCAAACGAAGCGTCAGGCTGAGGAGTCGGGAACAATGGAGGCAACGAATCCGGACGTCGTTGCCGCTTCTCCGTCGTCCTCGCCGCGTGCGGAGCACGACGTCGGCGTAGAAGACTGCGGAAAAGGCGAACGTTTTTTTTTATTTTGTGCGTTTGGGGCAGGGTGTGGCGAAGTAAAAAATTGGGGAGTGGAGGAGGGACTGATTTTTTCTTATTTCATTTATGTGGGGCACCCCAGATATCGCCCTCCTGCTTCTTTGACAGCCTCCTATCCCCCACGCTCTATTAGAATGCTTCCACCTCCCCCCACCCCCAACATCTTAAGTTAATTTCTTTTTCCAACACGTGAATTACAGAACAAAATTCATTTTGTTGCAGGGATTGCAGTCCAGACCGACATTAATATGGGCGACACTGAAGCACTGGAGAACGAATATGTGGCACTCAATGAGCGTCTCTACGCTTCAAGGAATGAAAATAAGCTGCTGGAGTTGACAGAAGATGCCCTCAAATGTAGTGACGCTAAGGTTGTGTTCTACACTGCTATGGCAAACTTTACAATTCTTTATGCACTCTTTAATGTTCTAGAGAGGTTTGTATCACGTAATACAAATAACTGTTTGGTGAAGTTCCAGGAGTTCCTGCTATTCATGATGAAGTTGAAACTGAATTTGCACGTCACTGGCCTCGCCTTCAGGTTTAATGTGTCGGATGCCACCGTGTCACGTATATTCGACAAATGACTGCATGCTGCCTACTCTCGTCTAAAGTCCCAAATATTGCGGCCGCAACGAAGTGCTCTGCACCGTACAATGCCACAATCATTTTATGACTCTTTTGGAGAAAATGTTGCCGTGATAATCGACTGCTTTGAAATTAAGATAGAGAGACCATCTTCATAATTGCCCAGAAGTGAGACATAGTCTCATTATATAGACAGCAAAACGGCAATGTATTTAATTGGCATTGCACCACAAGGAATTGTCAACTTCATCTCTGAAGGCTGCGGAGGGCGCTGTAGTGACAGGCACATAACTGAGCACTGTGGACTTCTATAGATAACTTGCTTCCAGGTGATGTGCTTGCGGACCGAGGGTTCAATGTGTCCGAAAGAGTCGGGTTTTACTGTGCTAAACTTCGTGTACGAGCGCCCACAAAGGGCAAGAAGCGACTGTCCGCAGCAGACGTTCTGACCACGAGGAAACTAGCAAACGTAAGGATCCACGTTCAGAGAGTTATCTGGCTTATCAGAAATAAGTACGTTATTCTGAAAGCCACACTGCCCATTGACTATGTTGTTTGCAGATCTGGAGATGATTTAACACCTGTCGACAAAATTGTGACTTTCTGCTGTGCCCTTTCCAACCTATGTCCTTCAATAGTAGCATCACTAAAACAGTACAATGAAGACCAGGTGCCTCTCTTGAGTGAGGATTGTTGATGGAACTTTTAGTTTTCAATCTCACCAAGAAACTTTTTTTTACAAGTAATTTCACCTTAGGGGTAGATTCAAGCAAGTGTGCTGCATTAGCCTTTCATCATCACCAGCCTGACTACACCCACTGCAGGGCAAAGGCATGTCCCATGTCTCTCCAATTAACCTTGTCCTTTTCCAGCTGCGCTCACCCTATGCCTGCAAACTTCTTAATTTTGTCCTTTCACCTAACCTTCTGCCACCCCCTACAGCTCTTGCCTTCGCATCGCATGCCCTGCCCCAGCCCATTTCTTCCTCTTCATTTCGACTAGAATGTCATTAACTCGTGATTGTTCTCTAACCCACTGTGCCCGCTTCTGGTTTCTTAGATGTTACAGCTATCATTTTTTTTTATGGCTCGATGCGTTGTCCTTAACTTAAGCTGAGCCCTTTTCGTTAGCCTCCGAGTTTCTGTCCTGCAGGTGAGTATCGGTAAAATAAACCTGTTGTATGATTTTTTCTTTAGGGATATTGGTAAACTGCCATTCATGATCTGAAAGAACCTGCCATATGCGCTCCATTCTTTTATTTCTAGTTACTTCCCTCTCATGATCCGGATCAGCTGTCACTACCTGCCCTAAGTAGACATATTCCTTTACCACATCCAGCACCTCGCTGCCAAATGTGAACAGCTGTTCTCTTGCTAGACTGTTGATCATTACATCGGTTATCTGCATGCTAATTATTAGACCCAATTATTGGAATTAATTATTTGACGTGCTGCTCTGCCTATCTAACTCATTGATCGGGATTTGCAGTTCACCTCCTGAGTAACTCAGCAAGGCAATGTCATCAGCGAATCGCAGATTATTTAGGTGCAAAGCTATCAACGGCACTGTGTCTTGCATAGCTTTGTACCGTCAGTGTGGTTGCCCCTCAGATTTCTGTCAACCTTGCGTTGTTTCTCCTCCATTTTGTCTTATTTGCAATGCGTACGTTTGCAGTCTCAGCATGGCAAAGATTAAATATTCCTGTTACCCAGCAATAATAAAGAAATGGGGAACAATTGACATTGTCGCCTCCTTCCTATTTTGTCTTAGGTATACCATACCCCGTGGCCTGCATTGAATATATAAACCTCTTACACATACGAATCTGCGTCACTGCATTACCACTACACATATTGTAACAGCTTGAGTTGTATACATTTTACTTATTCGATTACTGTTGTAGATGGATGCCAATAAACTGGTTTTACAATGCAACTTCAACACATATTTGTATTCCTGCAATTGTCATCTGTATGTTTTGTTCATTGCTATCATTGATGCTAATGTATAAAGATGCATAGTGACATTACACAGACGGATTGAAAAAGGCAGGGTTAGTTTGTATTGTATTCCTTTGTATTTTCTTTGTATTGGCAACAGACAAACTGGAAGCCTGAACTGCACCTGAGAAAAAGAGTGAGAAAAAAAGACTAATCACTCTTTTCTTTGCACTGAGGACAAAACCATTTTTTTGCTCTCGGCTTGTGCTTCAGTCCAGCACAGGAGAAGTGGAACCACTTGTACTGGCATGACGCACTGTCACAAGCAACCATTCTGCCAGTATCCGGTCCACGGCAGAAACAGTATTCTACACCATCGGACGGCTTGTCCTCTAGACTGTTTTGTTGCCTTTTGAAATAGCGGCTGAAGAGTTCAGTAAAATTAACCTCTGAAAAAACTGCCTCGCACGAGCAAATATGTCAGTGAAAAACTGCTCATCACACCTTCCTTTCTCAATGTCTAGCACATTCGGTCCCCACACCACGAAGTCACAGAATTCAATCTGGCACACTTTCATCTGAGTCTGGATTTGATAGTAGTAAGCATGACTTGTGTCAAGCTTAAGTGTTCCATTGATATCACTCAAACACGAATTCTTGGTGGTGATCTCGCCATCTTTCAACAAAAATGGACACTTAAACTCCACAACACCTCTCCCACAGCAGCTGCATGCGACTATGGCATCTGGTGACGCGTCAACAAATGGATAAGCAGTGCTCAGGTGCAGCCCTGACCTTCGGCATTGGAAGCCGTGGTGCTTTGTGGCTTCTTTAGCTTTATAAGCCTCAAAAGCATCTTGCTCATGTTTCAGACCCCACATAACAGCAGCCACATTGACAGAATTTTGCTCAGGGTAATATAACGACTTCAAAAAGGAAACGCTGGGCCTCTCAAGACTTGTGTGACACACCCGTTTCATTACTGAAGCTGTCACTCTGCCAGCTCTGTAAAGGAACCAGTCCGGTGAGTTATTCTGGTGCCTTGTTGCAGCCTCGACTGATTTCACTGTGTCCTCTCCGACTGAAAATGTGGACAGAAAGTTGTTGGCCTTCTCCACAAGCACGTCAAGATTATCAGCCAATTTCTCCTGGGAGTACAACTTTCTTAAGTAAGCAGGTTGTGTCCGTACGGGCTCCTGAGAATGCTCGTAGTATTCTGGCAGCACAGAAAATAGCGCAGGTGCGACATTTGTATTTTGGAAAGCGGTGTAAAGTTCTCCAAGTGCTTCTTCTGTTGGTGGGGGGATATCCATTCGTTTCTTTGCATTGGTCTCATTTGAAGTGCTGCTGCTGATTGCGTCGTCCAGCTTTCGCTTTTTCACCCTTGACGAAGTGAAGTTGATATCTTTGAGCCTCTTGAATTTTACATTCTCGACGTAGGCAGGAAGCTAAGTGTTGCTCTTTGTGGCGCAGCTGGTGGCGTTTTTCATTCTCAGACCGGTCTCAACTGCATAAAGGTAGGCTCCAACATGAGAACAGGCCTCTCCTGCTCCTGCTATGCATGAGCAGTGGGCTGTGAGCACAGCCCCACTTTTTTTACAGAGCATCCATACACGTAGAGGCTGGTCTCGCAACCTTTGTGAATGGTTCACCTGCAAGGAAGATATGGCAAAGTCCAAATTAACATTGGGCACATCTCTGCACGGGCACACGTCACTGTCGATCTTGTCGTGCTACCGGACCGTCCGAAACGGTAATGGCGATGAGCTTGATCAGTTAAGGCAGGCCATAAAAACTGCGCGACGCGACTGGCGAAACCTAAATTGTTGGTCGGCAAATCTGTAGCGAGCGATAACAATCTCTGCACGCGTGACCGTTTATTTTTTGCGCAATAACATTTTAAGTTGCCAAGCGAAGACAAACCAGCAACGGTTCCTTTCATATGCCTATAAAAATAGAATGACTCGCGATTTAATCTGAAGTCGTCCAGGTACAGTACATAAGAAGAAATGAATCACTAGCCTGGCACTTTGCAAACAATTCTTTTGAAAACTTCACTGAGTGAGTGCTTACACTCAATTACTTGTGGATTGAAGAAAAGTTATTTCGTTTTTCTAATCATTACAAAGATCAAAGTCTTGCGGCTTACCTCTACATGTAGAAGCACCTTGTTCTCTTGAAGCTGTTTTGCCGACAGACCCTTCACCCAGCCACTAGTGAAATAATTATGCGCCTCGGTGGACTTAAACGCCTTCATTTACTCAAGGGTCAGAAAGTTTGCAGAGAAAACAATGTAATTGACGATGTCGCCGTAACAAATCTCCGGAAATATGTCGACATCGCTTGTTGTGTCCGTTCCCGGCCGCAGCACGAACGGGTCGATCTCATCACAGAGGCGCACTTTTTCCTCATACCGAACGCGCTCAGACCCCGTAAGATCTAAGCGGTAGGTAGCGTCTAAAGGCTGCTTACTGAGAGGCGGCGGCATGCCACACAAAAGGGAACAAAATTGCGCGAGTTACCACTAGCGTATACGTACACGAGGAAACGAATGCGACCCGCACTCCGCCGACTCCGCACAGACTGTACCAACATGTCCGTCGCAGTGCGCGCTGCCGGACGTGACGGCACATGCAAACCATATATACGATGTAATGCGAAGGCAATTGTATAACTGCTGGTGCTTAAGGGTAACGGAGTGGATTCCAAGAGAAGGCAAGCATAGCAGGGGGCGGCAGAAAGAGGAAATTGGACGATAACAGGTAGTAGTAAGTAGTAGTAAGTGGATGAAAGGGGAAGAGGAAAGGAAAATGCACGGGCCTGTGACTGGTGTTAAAGCACCACCACCACTGCCGGCGTGCAGATAGAGAGAAGGATAGGTAGGGTTTCAGAGGAAGAAGGAAAAAGGGAAAAAAGGGGGGAGTATACAGATGCGGGAGACGCCGTCAACAGTCAGCCAGCTGCCTTGGGCTAGCAATAGCCGTCCAGACCCGTCTCCTCCAGGAAGGCGAGGAGAGACCGGAACGCCTTGGAAGCGTTGGGGCCGGTGGGGAAGAGGAGGGCACTGGTCGAGTTTGATGGAAGGCTCAGGTCCCTGTAGCAGGCAGCCAGCTTTGCCTGGTGGGTGGCCAAGGCAGGGCAATCGAGGAGGAGGTGGTCGATGGTCTCCTCCGAATGGCCACAGCGGGAGCAGTCCGCCGTGAGGGCCAAACCCTTGCGGTGGAGCCTAGCCCCGGTCCAGGAGCATCCGATGCGGAGCCGGAGCAGGAGGGACCTCTGACGTCTTGTGATCCCCTTGTCTGGCAGGCGTTGTGGGGGTTTCCCTTGGGCAACCCTGGGGTCGGGGTGCTCCATTAGGAGCTGCCGCTCCGCGATGCCTCTGGCCACATCCAGGGGCACCACAGCAGTAGAGCAGGGGGTACGGTGTCCATGCGCAGCCTTGGCCAGGGCATCTGCCTCCTCATTCCCTGGGACTCCAACGTGGCTGGGGATCCAGGCCAGGGAGATAGAGCAGCCATGGGAACAGATTCTGTCCAGTCTGGCTGCCAGCTTGCGCACGATGGGCAGCCGGCTCCGTGGCTCTTGCAGAAGCTGAAGGGCCACCCTGGAGTCGCTCAGAATGGCCACAGTCTGCAGCGCGGGGTGGGACTCCAGGATGTCGGCAGCCAGGTGGAGTGCCGCCAGCTCTGCTGTGGTCGAGCTGGCCACGAACGGAAGCCTGGCCTGCCGGCTTTCTCCCAACGAAGGAGCGGTGCAAGCAGCTGCGGCAGACAGGCAAGCACCCATGAGGACCGACCCGTCCGTGTAGAGCTGTGTGCAGCCGGCCAGGTCCTCCTCCAGGGTCGCTGCTGCTTCCTGCCGGAGGCCAACTGCAGGGGTGAGGCGCTTCGGCCTGGTGCCCCGTGGTGGCATGAGCACCCGGAACTGATGGCCCAGGTCCGGTCGTGGAGGGGAAGGAAGGTGCTCCGGCTGCCCACCCACCAGCTGTTCGAACTCCTGGGCAACCTTCCCCATTCGAGAATGAGGGTGGCCGAGGAGGCGCTCCAGGAGGGGACGCCCGTCCGGGGCGAGGTGGAGACGCTCAGCATGGCGGAGCGCAGTCCGATGGGCCTGCAGCATCATGGGCCACACGCCAGCCTCTGCAAGTGTGGCCGAGATATGGGAGCCACGGGGAACGATAACAGGTTGGCAGCTATGGTATTTATATACGTATACAGAAAAAGCGTTGACTCACAGTGGCGGAAACGAACTAGAAAGCTGGCCAGTAAGTTTGCCAGACACGACGAAGAAGAAAGAAAGAGCATTAAACGACAGGTTAAAAACGTCGAAGGAAAAAATTGGATAGATTCAATGGAAGAGAAGCATAGTGTAGAACTATATCGGTACTGCAAAAGGCAGATCAGGACGGAAGCATTTTACGATAACTCCAGAGATAGTGCCCTACTCTTTGAAGCTAGGTCAGGGTGTCTTAGAACGCGCAGCTACAAATGGAAATTTAACGAAAAAGATGACATGTGCTGTGTGTGTTAAATCTGTAGAAACAATAAAACCCCTCATACTAAAATGTGGTGGTATCCATCCCGGTCTCGATGCAGGCAGAGTCACTCTTCCTGAGGCCCTAGGGTTTAGAGATAACAATAGTCATGTAAATAAATCGGCGGTGGAAATTAGCAAAAAGCAATTGGAAGATTGGTGGCTCAAAAGCAGAGAGGTGACATAAGGTTAACAGTGTAGGATGGCATATCTTAAAGAAAATGGCGCATTTTATTAACAACTTACAGCGCAGTTAAACAAAAATAAAGGGAAAAAGATCTGAGCATGGTGGCAACTGCCTCACCCCGTTTCAAAGGGGACGCTCCTACCTTCCATCCATCCATCCTGCGTGCGCACCTGCCGCGTCAGGACCAATCAGCGCGTACTTGTGGTGCGCCGCGGGAGCGGATCGCGGTAGCGGACTGCACATCACACTACGCTATAACTCACTATTAACGCGGCAGCGGTAAGAGTTCCTTGTCGGAGGAAAGCTGGTGCCGTCGCGTCTGCGTCGCTGGTCGTGCGTGAGCGAAATATTCCGATGGAAGTGAAGAGCACAACTGTGCTGAAAAAAAAAATTCGGTTGGGGTGGGAATCGAATAAAAGAAGAACGAGTTTCCAGACGGCCACGGGGGTCCGCTGCTTCGAGCTTAGTAAACTGGACCTAGTGAGTGCGTCATGTGACCAAAGTGGGCCACTTTGGTCACATGACGTTACGACGTCAGCATAAGCTACCCACCGGACTGTGAGCAAACTGCCTACCATGGCAGTTTAATTAATGGTTAGTCCCCAGAGATTCCTCAGCAACAACATAGGTCTCACAAGCCCCATCGATCGCACTACCTGCCATTTCAGGGCAGTGGTGTGTAGCTTATTTATTTTGAAGGTTTAATATTTTGAAGTTTATTTCCGCAACTAGGTGTTGCGAGGACAGCCAGGAAAAAAGCTGTATAGACAGCTTGAAAGGTCCTGGCTTCCTCTTACAGTGCAGCATTGACGGCGGCAGAAAAGGACATCAAACAAAATGTAAGGAAAAAAAACACGTATGTTCAGTACATAGAACGACACATGTACGTTCAGTACGCAGTACATTCTGCATGTAAAGGAAAAAAGAACTACTTTAGGTCCACGAGCCTATAAAGGCAAATGCAGAGAGGAGAAAATAAGGAACAGCAAAATTGACACATCCACTCAAAATGGTAATAGCAAAAAAAAAGTACAGGAACAATTGGGGCAATTCTTTCAGAGAAATATTGGAGACATCAAGATTCTTGTGGCAGTACAACTGGTTCAGAAGTGTCGGTAAAGTATGCTGCAACATTTGTTTACCATAGTTTGTGCGGCATTTCTTAACATTCCAAAGCTCTGCTGCGCGGGTATCATACACAGTTCTGCTTTGCTTTAACCCAGCAAGTGTAAGTAAGGAGTCATCATTTTTCATTATGGCGAGTTTATATTTATGGCACAGCCTATAATTATACATGGATTTCATTGGAGTAACGTTGTGTCGGTGGAAAAGGCTCGCAGTGTGCAAGAAATACGGCACTTTACATGCAATGCGTATAATACGTTTTTGTAAGACTGTGAGTTTGTTAATATTTTCGGCTGTTGTTGTTGCCCACACCATACATCCGTAGTTGGCTATGGAAGAGAACAAAGAGTGATAAAGTAACATGTTGACTGACGTAGGAAAATTAAAGCAATGGCGGCGCATGATACCAACAGTTCTGGAAAGTTTCTTAACGACGTAATTAATATGGTCATTCCACGGCATATCTGCTGCAAAGTAAATGCCTAGAGTTTTCACAGTCTGCACAAATTCTATTCTGGTATTGTATAATTCAATTAGAGGAAGTTCAAAGTGTTTGTGACGTGGGTGAAACATAACGGCTGCAGTTTTACTAACGTTAATTCTTAAGTGATTATCAGCAGTCCAAGTATTTATTTCTTTTATGGTTTTATTAGCTCGATTTGCGAGATAAACCGTTGAAGTACCTGAAAAAAACAGACTAGTGTCATCTGCGTAAATTATGTACTTAGCAGTGCTATCGATGCGAACAATATCATTGATATAGAGAACAAAAAGAAACGGACCCAAAATGCTCCCTTGTGGAACACCACAAGCTACCGCTTTCAACTGGGAGCATTCACCGGCAATACGAACAAACTGAGATCTATGTCGCAAGTATGAGGAAATCAGCATATGGGCTATGCCCCTAATGCCGTAGTGATCTAATTTTTTGAGCAGCACAGAGTGATTAATAAGGTCAAACGCCTTTGAAAAATCTAAAAATAATCCAAGTACCATGTTTTTTGCTTCAAAATGTTTTAGTATGAATTCTTTCTGAGCAAGGAGAGCTAACTCAGTCGATCTATTTTTACGAAACCCATATTGAGCGGTAGTGATAATGTTACATCTTTCAGTGAAGCAGGATAGCCGTTTAAGAATAACTTTTTCGAGGCCTTTAGAACACACAGGTAAGATTGATATCGGGCGATAGTTTCCAATTTCATTTTGGTTTCCTTTTTTATACACTACTGTCACTTTTGCCCTTTGCATAAGACGCGGAAAAACGCCGGAAACCAAGGATAGGTTGAAGATATGGGTGAGGCAAGGTGCAGGAATGTCGATGGTAAATTTTATGGGCTGTATCTGAAAGCCTGACGCATCTGTGGCTTTACTATTATTAAGCGCTAAAAATTCTGTAATTATTTCATTTACTGTAACCGGTGTTAGAAATATTGTTTCACCATTTCGGACACTCATATAGGACAGATTTACGTCGCCGCTTGACGTGTCAGCAAAGGAAAGGAAATAGTCATTAAAGGCATCTGCTAGATCAGAACCTTTTAATTCAATCCCTTCATGAATAATTTTTGTGGTCGGTTCGGAAGAATTACTGAAGATAGATTTTAAAACCTTCCAAACTTTTTCAGACTGTCCACCAGTTGAATTAAATCGGTTATAAATATATTGCTTTTTAGCGACGCGAAGTTGCTTTGTGACGAAGTTCCTAAATTTTTTAAATGTTTTCAGCGCTTCAGGACATCTACTTTGTAAAAACAGTCTGTAAAGTTTATCTCGTTTTCTTATCAACTGCAACATGTCCTCGTCGACCCATGGTTTCTTACTTTTCTTTGACTGGGAGAATTTCTTCATCGGAAAGGAAGCATTATAAATGTCAGTAAGAATCTCTAAAAAATTTTCGTATGCTTCGTCAGGGTCGCTTTCCTCAAAAACATGTTCCCAGTTAACAATAGATAAGCGTTTCTTGAACTCGCATAACGTGTGATGATTTATAACGCGATAAAATGACATTTGGTCGGGTTGTCGTTGAGAATTCGGAGCGAGATTAACAAATATGAATATTGGCATGTGATCACTCAGAGCATAAGCAATGGTGCCTGATTTCAAGCTTTCTGTTTTGGAGTTTGTTATGAAAAGATCTAAAAGTGTTTCTGATTCTGTCGTAATCCGTGTAGGTGACATAATGACAATTACACAGGAGTGAACGTTAAGTAAAGTATTGAACTCGATTGTTGTGTTATTGTTGGCCAGCATGTCAATGTTAAAATCGCCACCTAAAATTAACTCATAATGGTTCATGTTAACAAATTCTAGGAATGAATCAAGAAATAAAAAGAGCTCAGCAGAACTGCTACCCGGTGGACGATAGCAGACACAAAATATCCTTGTGCCAGACTTGACTGCCAGGACTTCGTAATGGGGTGTAATACAACAAAATTCAGGCAACATTTCTGATTCCATTAGATTCGAAACTAACATTAAAACACCACCTCCCATTCTTATGGATCGGTTCATATAGAAACACTTGTATGTCGGAATCACATAGACGTCACCTTCACAAGTAAACCACGTTTCAGAAAACATAACATTGAAACAAGTTTCCACTTCTCTGAAAAAACAGTCAAGTTCTCCTTGCTTATTTCGACCAGATCTGAGATTAACATGAATGCAAGAGCCACAATGAAGATTATCAGGCTTAATGAAACTATTGATGTCAGAAAGATTAACTAGATCAGTAGAAAGAGCCATTGGAAAAAGAGTGCCGCGTATTGCCACACATTACTGGCTTTACAACTGGTCCAAATCTGCTGGACAATGAATGCCAATCGCAGGATCATGTTGTTTCCTTCTAACGAACACTTTCCCATTCCGGTGCCAAGCGTACTGGTAATCATTTTCACCTGCCCAAGCCTTTGCATAGCGCAACAGCTCACGGCTTTGACGCTTCATGTTTTCGCTGACAGATACATTCGAGTGAGCATCTCTTAAAGCTGTACGCTTCTGAAACCACATGTCACGAGTTGAGAGCTTTGAAAACCGTACAATGATCCCAGGCACCTTTCCTGGCTTTGAAGGAAGTCTGTGCACAACATCGACGTCATTCAAAGTAAGCTCTGGCAAATCCACAGATTTTGCTACGTCATTTACCTTTTCCATCAGATTCTCATCATTTGTCACCGGTATGCCGTGCACCTCAAGGTTCAGCTTTCTGTTTCGCCACTCAAGGTCGTTTACAGCCATTTTCAATGACTCAACATCATCAGCGTCGACTCTGGTCTCAAGTGCACTGACACGTTTCTTTAAGGTACAGATCTCTTTCTCATGTTTTACCTGTTGCTCAAGTATATCATAGTATTTTTTTGACATTAGTTCAATAGACTTCTTCACTTCATCGACTTGGTCAGGCAGGCCAGCAAGAGCATCAAGTTTTTGACATATGCCTGCTAAACAGCCAGCAATGTCAGGTTGCGTACTGGGTGTGGCCGAGCTTTCTGCGTTTGTTTTGCGACAGTCTGGACATCGCCACGTTTTGCGACCTTTCTCGCCTTTTTCCTTATATGTTGACACAGAAACACCAGAGCAATTGCCAAGATGGTAGGTGTACTCACATTCGGCACACTTGATGGTGAGTTCGTCATTTGGCAGACATTCTTCGCAGGAAGGGCATGTCTCCGGCATGTTAGCCTTGGTATAGCTTGTGCAGCATACAGGCTTAAATTCGGAAAATCTTTCTCCTAACACTACAGCTGATAGCACGGTAGAAAACAAGGCAGCAGCGAGCAACAAGGCAGCGGCAAGCAACAAGGCAGCAGCGAGCAACACGGCAGCAGCAGCGGTGGTGAAAGAAAAAATGGCAAGTAGAAAAGTAGGTTTTTCACCAACCTGTAAGGCGAAAACAAAGCAGATAAGGGGGCGTCCGATCACCACCGTCGCTGCCGTCCGTGTGACACGTTTACAGCTCGGCCGGTAAAAGCGCGGGGGCGCAAAAGTCTGTGACGTCACACTTAGTGCTGTCTTGAGGCCAGCGCAGCGGGGTTCGTCGTTGAAATCTGCAGATGCAAGTAATTCACAGAAGCTGAGCGTCGGAAAGGCACACTGGAATGTCACGCCTTCAGGTCAGGACAAGGCAGCGCACTATGGCAGCAGGCAGTCAGGGGTAACCCACCTGTAAGGCGAAAACAAAGCAGATAAGGGGGCGTCCGATCACCACCGTCGCTGCCGTCCGTGTGACCCGTTTACAGCTTGACCGGTAAAAGCGCGGGGGCGCAAAAGTCTGTGACGTCACACTTAGTGCTGTCTTGAGGCCAGCGCAGCAGGGCTCGTCGTTGAAATCTGTAAGGCGAAAACAAAGCAGATAAGGGAGCGTCCGATCACCACCGTCGCTGCCGTCCGTGTGCAACAGCTGCAACTCTGAGCCAGGAGGGGAATCACGACTCCCGGGTATCTGTGAATGTAGGGAATGTCCAATTCTACCGCAGTACAAGTCTAAAATGGTGCAGTATCACGCAAACTAATATCATCTGATATGTCAGTCAAAGTATGCTAGTTCAGGCCAAGCAGAAGCATAGAAAAGCAGGATAAGCCACGCAAAACAAGAGCTAATGGTGTCAGCGCACGATAATACGTGGTTAACCACAACCTAAACCACCCGCGATTGATTTATTTTTGCTTGCAAGTCTACGAATTACGCAAACGCTTAATGTCAAGAGACAGAGAGGATTTATTGACGAGAAACGCACAGAGGTTGACTTGAAAAATGAACAGCCGGCCTGCTACTCTACACTGGGAAACGGGAAGAGGAGAAAAAAGAGGGTCACGATGGGGGATGATGATGATGGAAGGATGCAGATGAAAAATACATGAAAATAAACAAGGCACACTTTCTAACATGACAAACGCGAGGCAAGGTTCGTGTCGCTTAAAAAGAGTGAGAGCGCTCGCGTTGCCTGTAGAGTTCTCGAGCCATCTGGCCAAGCGCCGAGGATCAAATCCTCCGAGAGGGGCCTTGTGTCCATAGACTTCAAAGCAGATGCGAGCATGAGTATTTCACGTGCATATGCTGGACACGCCACTAAAACATGTTCTATAGTCTCTAGCATGCCACATGTGGTACAGGCTGAATGTCAAATTCCCTGTTATGCCTGCAAGAAATTTCCTTCATAAATCAGGCGCGCGATGACGCGGTCACATGTCTCACCAGAGACAGAAATAAACCAAGCGCTGTTCCTGTTATTTGGAAAGCTGTACATCTCGAAGATACAAGGGGAAAGAGTTGACAGGACGAACGAACACGGACATGGCGCATACTCCAGCTGTGGTTTATTGCACGAGCTCCCCTCTTATAGCAAGGTAAAAGAAAAAGCAACCAAAAACAATACGCGCATGCCTATTATGATAGCTGTATCTCTATCAATTCACACCCTCGGCCAAATACATAAGCTCTTTTTTTGTCAAAGATACAGAGGGGATGCTCACACATGTCTCACCTCCTTTTTTTATTAGGAAGTCTCCAGCTATTTCCATGGTGTCCTTTTCTTTATGCTTACTAACGATTCGTCCGCCATCGCCTTAGCCCTTGCACACGCGGACGCCCAATACATATTCAGCGGCTCCAAAACCGCTCTGTCCAACTTTGCCAGGGGCAGGATTCACACCCCTGCCTGGCAATTGTTGAACACCCCTACCCAAAATTTACCGCGCAGAGTAGAGCTCCAGTGAGGGCCGGCTCAGTCTGGGAACCCTGGAAACGAGGCAGCCGATAAATTGGCCCGAGGTTTGATTTTACGGGCTCAGGACTGTCTCGATCCAGGATTCTCGAGGGAGCGGCGAACACCTTTGCGGAGCTCACGCAAATACCCCGTCCGGACCGTCGGACTTACCCCCTCCCCACCCCTCTCTTACGCACTCCCAACAGATCCTCCCCAGACGCCTCCAGACCCGCTCTCTGTCATCCCCTCACCTGCTATCCCACTATTGTCGCACATCCCCTGCATGCTCCTTATGCGGTGACCCTCACGCCACACTCTCCCACATCCTTTCCGGCTGCCCTCCTGACCCTCCCCCGCAGGGACAGCACGCCATCTCGAGCTGGGAGGACTGGGAGGTCCTGCTCACGTCTGCAGACCCGACATCGCAGCTTGCTGCGGTGACTTGGGTTGCCGGCGTCATGTCCCGACATGACCTACTTCATGCAGTGCGACACCGCGCAGTGGCCCAGTGACCGACCAGGGTCTAAAACTCACTTCCCAAATAGTTTTTCTGCCTGCCTGCCTGCCTGCCTGCCTGTCTGTCTGTCTGTCTGTCTGTCTGTCTGTCTGCCTGTCTGTCTGTCTGTCTGTCTGTCTGTCTGTCTGTCTGTCTGTCTGTCTGTCTGTCTGTCTGTCTGTCTGTCTGTCTGTCTGTCTGTCTGTCTGTCTGTGTGTCTGTCTGTCTGTCTGTCTGTCTGTCTGTCTGTCTGTCTGTCTGTCTGTCTGTCTGTCTGTCTGTCTGTCTGTCTGTCTGTCTGTCTGTCTGTCTGTCTGAACACTTGGGAGTACAGTCTTTGCACCCCCTTCAGAGCGCTGCAAGGTGGCCTTCTATGGCTATTTTCGTACGTCGTTACGATGCTAAAGAAAGCGTTCGTTCAAAAATCTTCAAGTTTGTCCGATATATTCTTTGCCGCAAGACAAAGGAATACTGCACACAACCCCTACCTCACGCTATACAAAGGGTTCACGGTGTTTTATGGGGCAGCGTTAGGTGATGCCGCTTCAGAATTTACCTTCGCGCACGGTCTACCGCACTTTACAGGAGCAGAGGACAAAACTTCCTCGCCAATCCTTAGCGATTTTCTTCGGATTGTGGCTAACGCCATGCATGTAAGGAAGGACGACTCTCTTCTTATTGTTATTTCGTTGATCGGACAACGAGACAGTATGTTGTAGAAGTATGTTGAAGAAGAAGCGCCAGGGAGGAAAGGAGCCCGATCAAGGAGACAACAATTAGAGGTGAGCCGTCCTTCTGTACATGCATGGTGTTAGCCACAATCTGAAGAAAATCGCAAGCAGAATTCGCGCGGAAGTTTTGCTGTATGCATCTGTAAAGCTCGGTAGACTTTGCGGGAGGGTAAATTCCGAAGAGTCATCACCTAAGCGCTGCACCATAAAACACCGTGAATCCCGTGGGAGGTAGGGGTTGTGTACAGTATTCCTTCGTCTCGCAGCAAAGAATATATTGAACAAACTGGAAGATGTTTTAACGAAAGCTTTCTTGAGCATCATAACGACGCACAAAAATAGCCATCAAAGGCCATCTTGCTGCGCACTGCAGGGCGTGCAAAGACTGTACTCTCAAGTTTTTCGATGCACGCCTCGTTAGCAAGCATAAGTAAAAGGACACCATGGAAATAGTTGAAGCCTTCCTAATCGAAAAAGCAGGTGAGGCATGTGTGAGCACCCCCTCTGTATCTTTGACAAAGAAAGAGCTTGTGCATTTGGCCGAGAGTGTGGTTTGATAAAGGTACAGCTATCGTCACAGTCATACGTGTATTTTGTTTGGTGCTTTTCCCTTGCACCTTGCAATAAAAGGCGAGCTCGTGCTATAAACCACATTTGCAGTACGCGCCTTGTCCGTGTTCGCCCTGTTTACTTTTGCTCCTTGTGTGTTCGATTCATGCACCAACTCTCTCAACAGTCGTTTCTTCGAATATATATATCGCACAAACTGGAAGATGTTTCAAGGAATGCTTTCTTGAGCATCATAACGACGTACGGATATAGCCATAAAATGCCACCTTCCAGTGGTCTGCAGGGGGTGCAAAGACTACTCCCAAGTGTTCCGATGGACAGACAGACGGACGGACGGACGGACGGACGGACAGACGGACAGACAGACAGACAGACAGACAGACAGACAGACAGACAGACAGACAGACAGACAGACAGACAGACAGACAGACAGAAAAACTTTATTTGGGAAGTGAGTTTTAGACCCTGGTCGGTCCCTGGGCCACTGCGCGATGCCGCACTGCATCAAGTAGGCAATGTCGGGACATGACGTCGGCAGCCCGAGTCACCGCAGCCAGTTGCGATGTCGGGTCTGCAGACATGAGCAGGACCTGCCAGTCCTCCCAGCTCGAGATGGCGTCCTGTCCCTGCGGGGGAGGGTCAGCAAGGGCAGCCGAAAAGGACGTGGGAGAGTTTGTCGAGAGGGTTACCGCGTAGGGAGCATACAGGGGATGTGCCAAAATAGTGGAATAACAGGTGAGGGGATGACAGAGAGCGGGCCCTTTTGTGGGTTCTTCTGCCAGTATACCGTACCTGATGATGGCATCAGCTATAGTTGTGTGCCTCTCTCGGACCATCTTTTTCCACCTTCGACATAAGTGCCTTCCAAATGACGTGAAACTCCTGTTCGGTGGCCACGTGCCTTCCGTGAGCCATGAACTAAGAATATTCAGGTTCCTTAGAGACGAATTCCAACGGCAAGCTCGGCTCTACAGAGAGTGTCTATATGTTCGAGTCCAAGACGAGGGGAGCTCCAGCAATGCCCTCAAGGAGGGGCCGATGTACGCACGGCTTCGGCTCAACGCATCTGAGTCGCTGTGGCAGGTAGGTCTTCTGGAGCTCCGGGAGTGCATTGCGAAGAAGACCACCGTCTCCGGCCCCCAGAACGCCGTTCACTGGTGACAAAATCGTGGCCCACTGGCTAGGCTAAAAGGGTTCGGAGTGGTGGCAAACGAATTGGCGCAATTGTGTGCACGAAGTTGTTAGTCGGGTAATAACATGGTGCGTGTGAGGGATTCCTACCGACGACATTTGCTCCTTGAAACATCTGTTGAATGACAATCAGAGGGCCGTAGGGGGTGAACCATTGGTCGCAGAGAGATTCGGGTGGCATCAACTGAATCGTCATTTCGTGATGTACACGTCGGTATCCGAATTTGTCGAAAGCATAGGTGGGAACACCTACGCTAATGCTCTTCATTTCATTTCGCATACGCGAGTCATTCATTTTTTTTTTGTTTTACTCTTAAGGACCACGAGGTGTCTTTAATCTTTGTGTTGCTTCTCGGCGGTATTTATTGGACAGGCAAATAAAACCGTCTTCAGCTGGTAGCTGTCAGCACGCCATGCGTTTATCTTTCTTCAGTTGTCCGTGTTTTCTGAGCTAATTTGCATATTTTCCGCATATTTTGCGCAGATGATGATGAGCAAAGTTAGCGAGGAAACGTACTGAGTGCAAAACTTGAAAAATAATAGGTTGGTTGTTTTAAGGGGTTAAACTTCCCAAAGCGACTCTAGCTAGGAGGGACGCCGTTGCGAAAAGTTCCGAAATTTCGACCACCTGGGGTCGTTTAACGTGCACTAGAACCGCACAGTACATGGTCCTCAAGACTTTCGCCTCCATCGAAATTGGACCACCGGGGCAGGGATCGAACCCGCGTCTTCCGGAGACAGCAGCCGAGCGCCATAACCACTGAGCCACCGCGGCGGCTCAAAAAATGATTGCAACAAGAACAAATTTTACGAGCAGGAACTAATACCTATTTGCGCTTTAGGGATTCATGAATTCACAAAAAACTTTCAGACTCCTTGTCACAATATGAATTTTAAATTTATAGTTCGTAAATTCCATAAATTCATTGCCCTGCGCGCGGAAATTTGTACTTTTTTTTATAAATGTCATACCATTTTACTGCTGTTTTAGATGTGCATCTTCGCTCGTGCTTACGAGCGCAGCTAACGCTTAAACACACGGACAGCTTACTCAACCATCTGATTTTTATTTTGTGGTCAAACTAGTATCTATGCAGCGGTTATGAAATGCGCAGAATGAAATAACGAGGAAAAAAACTAAATAGAAAGACAACTATTTAGTCTTCAGATGCTAACCGTAATTGTGCCATAATCGTTTTGATAAGGATTTTTACCGTAATAATGATGACTAGATTTCCTTTGAAGGCGATAGAGAGTGCGCTTAGGGGGCTAGTCATTCTCATCAAAAAAACAAAAAGCATATTTTCACACTAGCGGGAACATCATTGCTGCAGGCTTTACGGCCCCAGTGATATTGTATGCGAGAAATTTTATTTTTCATGGTATTTGCAGGGTAAAATTGAACGAGAAGAAAATTTTTCCGCAGTCTCGGGGAGTATTAGGCACCACAATTGCCTGATTTTTTTTTAATTTAGAGAGTTTCTAGCTTGATGTAGGAATAAACAGTCTGGAATGATAAATTTGGGTCTAACTGAGGGAACTTTCGTTTAAGGCATGGACCTTGACTGCACGGCGTCTGGACGACGCCGCATCCTTTGTCAAAGACCTGTCCTGGGCGTCATGGAGTAAGCGCTCCTTGAGGCCTAAGGACCCAGGCAAGTTATGGAGCAATGAAGACGCAGTGAAAGCCTATTGGCTGCAGAAAACACTCGAAGACTTGCGAAGGAAACTGCGGGCCGTTACCTCACGGAATCGTTTCGGAAAGGAGGTGCAGACTAGAAACTGCTGTCGGCCTCTATATTGTATACTTTCTGTTGTTAGCGCATCTCATTGACACCACTTCAAGTGAGCATGCACAAATATTTGTGGAAAACGCCCACAGAAGGCTTGTTTCGACCTTTTGTGGAAAATGTTGTGACATTTTGTAAAGCATGATGCGTTGTGGTGATAGCTACAAACCGACATTTTTTTTGTAATTTCTCGTTTCCTTGCACTAGCAATGCTCTCAGTTCTGTATATGAATACTGATGCGAAATGTTTCACATCTGATGTCAATAACAGTTTCGTTATGAAAACTGAAAAGTTCTGCTAGCTTTTCCGGAGAACAAGAAGCGCGAAGTACGTTTTTTTCTATGATTTTCTGTCGTATTATTACAACTTCCAGCCGCACTTCAAACCTCCGAACGCAACGCATTAAGAGCCTTGTTGCCCTCGTGCGATTGAGGCGGCTACATGCGGATGGTCGATTATTAATTTTTTTAATCCCCCGCGAAAATTTCTGTTATCTTTTCTAAGTGTGTCAGAACTCCGTAGGGGAACGCCGGTGAAGGTTTCACACCAGGTGCGAACCCCGGTAAGGGTTTCCACGGTTACACTTGTAGTAAGAGCCAGAGTTCTTTCTCCCCTGACGTCCAAAAGCAGGGCCGTCTGGTTGCTTTAGAAGGTCAGGATAGTGTACTTGGCATCGGAGACGACATCTGGGGTCATCTCCCCTGTTACGGCTGCGTTTCGAGGAGCGTAGAAAACCCCGGAGAGATTCATGGAGATGAAACACCGAGGGCCTCCAGTTCGGCTCAGAGCAAGGGCTTCGCCTTTACGCAGGGCTGAAGGGAAGCTGGGCTGTATAACAACTATTTAAAAATCTCAAGCTATCATCGCTCCCATCCAAACTTTCAGAACCTACTACTCACAACCAAATTCCAATCCCCTACATCCCAGCCTACCCATCTATTCCCACGCCCGATTAGAAGATTGTCCGGTCCCGCTCCCTGGCATTATGGTCTTGTTCTCTTACCTTCTTTTTTCATTTCCATTTCAACAGCCGGTTACTAAACCCGACTGTCCTCCCTTGGACATATACATTTACATTTAGAGGGAAAGGGGGATGAGAAGCACGCTTGCAAAGGCATTTTGGAAAAATCTTTTTTTTTTCGCAAAACCAAGTATGCTATTCTATATTTAAAACTGTTAAGGCAACGAGAAATCTTCAGCGATTGACGGCTATGAATATTAAAGAAGCACTACCAGCATTATGCACGTAGTTACTCACGCAGAGTTAATAGGAAATAAGCGCATTGCTCCCGAACAGTGAACAGCTCAGCACCTTGCGTGTTTGAGTCTGAATAACGCCTTGGAACTGAGGAGCAAGCCAGAGCCTTTCCCATAGGCGGCGTAAAAAAGTTACATTATTGGCTCCGAGGGTCGGCACACGTTAGGTTCATGTTTCTATAGCTGCTTCTGACGCAAATGATGCAGTGATGAAAGAAATCGTCTTTCAGGGTGAATGCCATCATGACAGCAAATTAGCGCTGGTGGGCGAAAACAAGTTTCTGCATCAGCAGCGATCAGTCATTTGGCTGGGTTTAATGGCCAGGACTAACATCTGGCCTTATATATACAATGCATTATAATAGGAACCAAGTAGTTTCAAGGAGCAGTGACTATGTGTAATGAGCGACACAAAATGAAGTGAAGACGTAAGTAGCTCCTTCTTAGATAAGCTTGATGACGTAAAAGGAGTGCCTGCACAGCATCAAGGGTCGTGTAGAGGCGAATAAAGCACGGGCGAGCACAGTGCATGCGCAGAAAACTAAAGCATATATAAAGAACATGACGAGTTTAAATCTGACATTATGGAATTCGAATTCCTTGCGTACACCACTTGAACGTCGCATATTGAAGGCTGAGTCAACCTTAAAGGAGCAAACTATCCTGGTGTGGACAACCTCTCTTAAATTTCCAGACATTGTGGCACAAAGGCGAAATGAAAGCCACATATTCTAGCTAGCCCTACCGGAGGTCTTGCTCGCGCAGTGGGCCTCAGTGCTTTTGTCTGCAATTTTCTTAATTGGCAGCGTTGCTGGTGAAAGCATTGGCAACAAATGTGCATGAGAGTACGCAGTATAAAAGCTTTTTAAATGTCAAAGGGGAGCAAAAATATCTTTTCGCGCGAGGTTCAGCACAGTCTTCAAGATAACCTTCGTTATGAGCTCCCGCAAAGGTGCCCAGTTGAACTGTGTCATTTTGTTCCAGCGAAGAAAGCCCAGAACAAGGAAAACACCTGTAAATATCAGAGCTAACACCCGCTGATCATTATATTCATTGTAGTCACATTTTTGAAACCCCACGTAGAGGACGCAGACAGAGGAAAAGACAGGACCAAGCGCTCCCTGTCGACTAAACAGAAATATAAAAGACAAAAAATAAAATTTGGTTGATACTATGTAATTGGTTTTCTATGTGTCCGGAAAGCAACGAGTGCCTAGCAACCCACCGAGGTCTGTAAGGTTCTCTTGCATTTATGAGTCGCTCCACTGCACCGACAATTTCTCTGCCGTGAAACGACCCTTCTCTTAGCAGATAAACCGAGAGCCTCCTCCACGGTCCAGCAGCAAGAGCCGCAACAGATTTGCAACCTACGAAACACGTCGAAGAAAACTTGCACTCTGCCATATGGTAGCCCTGGGCGTGGCCCGAAATAGCTTGAAACTTTTTTGCCCCAAAGCCCCAGACTTTTTTGAGAACATTCTTGCATTTCGCGAGAGCTATGTTTCAGCTACATTCAATAAAAATATATCGAACAGATATTTCAACTAGTGTCTTAGACATGCCACCACTGAAAAACATTGTTCTGCTTAAAGCCCTAACGTTATGGAACAGTTGTCAGCGCTATTACGTAGCTCCTACAACGCCAGGAGCATTCCTATTTTCAACTTTTCAAAGAGACATCTGTTGCACGTGTAGAATTTGTTCTTGAAAAGCTGTCCTGCCTAATTCGAAGATAGCAGAGATCCTTCTTCTCTGGTGTGTTTTATTTCTTTTAAATTCGTCCGATCGGCAGTGTCAACGTCGTCCTAACGAACAGAGCGCCAACTCAGAAGAATATTGTCGCGCTAGAGAGCACACTTGGCCCACTCAAGAACAAGCCTAAACAAAAAGATTGCTGACGGCATAGCTCTATTAGGCGAGGACATTCGTAGTGGAAGCGCGGCGACTTCTGGAACGGAAGAGGTAATATGAAACCCGTGCATTCACTAGATGCGCCTTTATTCATAACTCAACCTTGAGCCGTCGTGGCGGCCCAAGGTGCGGCTCTTAATCTAGCTAAATCCAAGGGATTTTTGGGTGGGCCATTGGGGTACAACGTCAAGTGATTATGGTGGCGTAAGCTGGGACGGCGGGACCCTTCCCTACCTAGGGGTTCCTCTTCACCAGATTCGCAACAGTGGCGCCTAGTAGGATTCTCAGATAGTCTCCATGAGGCGACAAACTCCGGCTTGGATGGGTAGGGAACTGTCAGTGTTTGCTCGGGCTCAAGTCTGCAACGTTTTTTTTTATTTACAAAACTTGCCTATGTGTTGCAGGTTCTCCATTGTGCGAGGAAGAAAGTGTATGAGATGCACAGAAAATTTGCTGCATTCGTATGGCGTTCCCAATGGGAACCTATGCGTCGCGATAACCTATTTCTTTCTCTTGAGTATGATGGAATCGGCCTTTTTCACTTATTCGTGCATTAGCTTGTTTCGCGTTTTTGTTTCTTTTTCAAATCGGCAAAACAGTTTTTTTAGTACCTGTGCTTATTAGGCGTCCCAGTGCTCATTTGCCTTTCCTACTCGCACCGACGGGACACACTCGCGAGGGGCCTTTTATGGGGATTCCTTAAGGACGTTGCTGACACCTTAGATTTCCTCACTGTGCGCTTCTCTTTAGACTACGTGTACAGCCTCTCCTAAAGGCAGATGGCTCAGATACTTATAGAGTATTTCTTCTCTGTACCGTTGTATCGGAAAACGTTTCTGGAGTTCCTTGACACCAGTGTTTAAAAACGTGTTAGGCGAATGCGCATTTATTCTGCTGCAAAAAACATTCTTTTTTAAACTGCACACGTACGTCTACGCTTCCTGTGAAGGCATGGCTTCATGCTAAGGAGATGCTTGAGCCATGGTTGGTGAACTGCCGCCTGTGCATAACACCAGAGACAATTGACTATTGTTTTATTCTGTGCATTGATGCTGTCTTCTTCTGGGATATATTGCAATGAACAATTATTAAGGGCATTGACATCACACCCCTACAGTATCCGTTTTTCGCCTGTGGAGAAAAACTTTGTTGCGCCGTATGATCTATTTATGTTGCTTGGACTATTTAGTCTCTGGAAGAGCCGCATGATGGACCGCCACGCCGAATCACCACGGTCGTCGAAATCTTAGTTTTGTGCCCTGCAAGAGCCGCCCTGCAAGAGCCCTGCAAGAGCCCTGCAAGAGCCGCCCAGCTGGTTCCCCTATCTGGATGCATGTGTGTGCCTCCCGGACTTTTGATGTTTTGGAAGGAGGGGTTATGCAGGGGTATGGTGGCCTGGTGTTTTATGGAGTAAGCGTGCTCAGACTTTTGTTTCCAGCACTATATTGCAGCGGGTAGACGACGACGACGACATTGAGCGAGTGAACGAGTGGACGAGGAAGAAGACGAGAACTCCTCTCTGGCTGTGTTCTGAGTGCCGCCCGTAGCTGTTAATTCTTTTTTGTAAATAACTGTAAATATATTCTTTCCCGCAACATATTTGGTGGAGGTGCGGCTTTCCTCTACGCCTACCGAAGACGGAGCTCCGCAGCGGCCGCCAGCTGACTTCGCTCACCATGACCCAAGACGCCTCCCAGCAAACATCACAATCGGCAATGCCATCGCTCGTTCTTTCTTCCCCTCGTGACCCTGGGACATTTTCTGGCACCGACAACGTTGACGTGGACGACTGGATCAACATGTATGAACGCGTGAGTATGTACAACCGCTGGGATCCGACTGTTATGCTCGCGAATGTCATATTCTATCTAAATGACACCGCCCGCGTCTGGTACGAGACTCACGAAGATGATTTGACCAGCTGGGACGTCTGCAAGCCGAAACTGCGCGAGCTGTTTGGACGGCCGCTCGGCCGAACACTCGCCGCTAAGAGGGAGCTTGCGTCCAGAGCTCAAACGTCTAGGGAATCCTATGTTTCCTACATTCAGGACGTGTTCGCCCTCTGCCACAAAGTTGACAATAACATGCCCGAATCTGACAAAGTGGGTCACGTGTTGAAGGGGATCGCCGACGACGCCTTCAACCTGCTCGTCTGCAAGAACTGCACTAGAGTCGACGGCATTATTAAGGAATGTCGCCGCTTCGAGGAAGCTAAAAGCAGACGTATTAGTCAGCCGTACACACGTCTCCCCAACACGGCTGCGACTTCCTAATGTGAAGACCAGCTGCACCGGCAAACTCCTGCGCCTCCACAAAATGTGACCCGGATCATTCGACGCGAACTCGAAGCTCTGTCCCCTGCCTCCCTGCCTCTACGTGATGGCGACAACCACTTGCCCACCATCTCGATGGTACAAGCCGTCGTCCGTCAAGAGCTTGCCAACCTTGGTCTCCAGCCCGTCAGCCCTGTGTGTCCTTCATCACCACTCGACATCACTGCGATTGCTCCTGAACGACCTTCCTACTTCGCTCCACGTCGCCGTAACCCTAACGACTGGCGGACACCCGACGACAGACCCATTTGTTTCCTCTGCCACCGCATTGGCCACATCTCCCGTCACTGTCGCAATTATTGGTCTCGTCGTAGCACATACAGTCATCTAAGCTCTCACCGCAACGATGACCAGCCCCGCCACTTCACGCCCCCTCCAGCCCAGCAGAGTGCTACCGTTGACGGCCAGATTTCCCGCTCCAGCCGCTCCCCGTCCCCCCTGCGTCGGCAGTCTCGTTCGCCCCTACGCCGTCGCTCCTCTCCTGGTCCCTACGGACGCTCGCAAGCGGAAAACTAGACGCTGCAGTGTCTGGAGGTGATGCTGCAGTACAGCCCCAGTCCCAAAATCCTCGCTTAGCTCTTCGCGCACACCAAAATTTGCTCGCTATTCATGTCGATGGAGTCCCTGTGAGAGCCCTGATCGATACGGGCGCGCACGTGTCCGTCATGAGTTCAACTCTCCGACGCCGGCTCACAAAAGTACTGACCCCTGCACCCACAACCGTTCTCAGCGTTGCCGACGGCGGAACGCCTCCTGTGGTTGGACTATGCACAGCCCGTGTGACCATTTCCGGCCGCCATACATCCGTTCTATTCTCTGTTCTGGACCAGTGCCCTCATGACGTCATTCTTGGCCTCGACTTCCTGTCTGAGCATTCAGCCCTCATCAACTGCACCACCAGTGTTGTCCAGCTTGACCTTCCTCTTTCTGCTGAGTCGCCGTCCCCAGTTGTACCTCGCCTTTGTGCTGTCGACTTTGTCCGTCTACCGCCTCAAGCCGCAACTTACATTTCTTTCTCATCTGTTCCCCCTGTCCCAGATGGCCCCTACGTAGTCACTCCGGACCTTGACGTTGCCCTCACGCGAAGTATTGCGCTTGCGCACACTGTCTTTACAATGTCGGCAAACCGTGCGTACCTTCCGGTTCTGAACTTTGGCTCGTCTATCCAACCGCTCCCGCAAGGCATCTCACTCGCCACGCTGTGCCCTGCTGCCGAATGTGTCATATCAGTGGTGGACAGCTGCTTACCTTCCACTCATCAATGCCTGTTGCCTGCGGCAACATCACCAGAGAAACCAACGGATGACTACGCCGACATGATCTGTTCTGACCTACCAGCGATGCAAGCTCACGATCTTAGGTGCCTCTTATCATCTTTTCGCGACATCTTCGACTTTGATGCCCGTGTTTTGAATCGTACCTCTGTGGTGACGCATCGGATAAACACCGGTGATGCCGCTCCTCTCCACAGACGTCCGTACCGCGTGTCCAGCGCTGAACGCACCGTCATAAATCAAGAGGTCGATAAGATGCTCGCAAAAGACATCATCGAGCCCTCGTCAAGCCCTTGGGCTTCTCCAGTTGTCCTGCTAAAAAAGAAGGACGGCAGCTGGCGCTTTGTGTTGATTACCGGCACTTAAACCGCATCACAGAAAAAGACGTATATCCTCTCCCGAGGATCGATGATGCATTAGATTGCCTCCACGGCGCCAAATATTTCTCTTCAATTGATCTTCGATCGGGGTACTGGCAAATTGCCGTAGATGAAAAGGACCGTGAAAAGACCGCCTTCGTGACGCCTGATGGCTTATACCAATTTAAAATCATGCCATTCGGACTCTGTAACGCGCCGGCTACCTTTGAAAGAATGATGGACTCCCTTCTTCGCGGCTTTAAGTGGTCTACCTGCCTCTGCTACCTAGACGATGTTATGGTTTTCTCGCCTACTTTTGCCACGCACCTCGAACGCCTCTCCAGTATTTTGACAGTGTTTCGTAACGCCGGACTCCAGCTGAACTCATCGAAATGCAAATTCGGTCGCCGCCAACTCACTATTCTCGGACACCTGGTTGATGCTTCTGGTGTACGCCCAGATCCAGTCGAAATTCAAGCCGTGAAGGAGTTTCCTCTTCCTAGGTCGTCGAAAGATGTGCGCAGCTTTGTCGGCTTGTGCTCGTATTTTCGACGTTTTATCAAAGATTTCGCCGGCATCGCTCGCCCCCTCACCGACCTTCTTAAGAACGACACCACCTTTATCTGGGGCCCTGCTCAAGAAAACTTATTTTCCTCCCTCGTTCATTTGCTAACCTCTCCGCCAATCTTAGCCCATTTTGACCCGTCGTCTCCCACAGAGATTCGCACCGACGCCTCCGGATATGGGATCGGTGCCGTGCTAGCCCAACGTCAACAGGGCTAGGATCGCGTCATCGCTTATGCCAGCCGCCTACTTTCCGCCGCAAAGCAAAATTACTCCATTACTGAGCGCGAGTGTCTCGCCCTTGTCTGGGCTGTCGCTAAATTCCGCCCGTACCTGTTCGGCCGCTCATTCACTGTCGTCACTGATCACCACGCTCTCTGTTGGCTGTCTTCACTAAAAGATCCCACCGGTCGCCTTGGTCGCTGGGCTTTGCGCCTTCAAGAGTATTCATACTCTGTCGTGTACAAGTCCGGTCGTCACCACCAGGATGCTGACTGTTTATCCCGATACCCTGTGGAGCCACCTGACCTCGAAGACGCTGAGAACCTACCCTGCCTCTTAGCTATCACTGCTCTCACCGATAACGCCAACGAACAGCGCAACGACTCATCTTTACAACCTATCTTTGATGGCCTCCGCTCTGCAAAACCGATCTCCGTCTCTGCAACTTTATGTGCTCCAGAATGGCATTTTGTATCGCCGCAACCTACGCTCCGACGGTAATCCGCTGCTCCTCGTCATACCCCAACATCTACGTTCTTCTGTCCTTGAGGAATTGCACGACCTCCCGACAGCCGGCCACCTTGGCGTGTACCGCACGTACGCTCGAGTGCGGCACCGCTCCTTTTGGCGTGGTCTGTATCGTTCCGTCAAGCGTTACGTTGCCGCTTGCGACCTGTGTCAACGCCGGAAAAGGCCCTCCACTTTGCCTGCCGGTCTTCTACAACCCATCGACGTACCTCCGGAACCTTTTCACCGTGTTGGCCTCGACCTTCTTGGCCCTTTTCCCACGTCCCTCTTCGGTAACAAGTGGATCGCTGTCGCAACTGATTATACGACTCGGTACGCCATCACGCGTGCTTTTCCCACCAGCTGCGCTACCGATGTCGCCGATTTTCTTCTCCAAGACGTAATTCTTCACCATGGCGCCCCTCGTCAACTGCTCACCGACCGCGGTCGTTATTTTCTGTCCAGAGTGATTGATGACATTCTTCGTTCGTGTGCCACGCAGCACCAGCTCGCGACAGCTTACCATCCACAAACCAACGGGCGTACGGAACGGTTCAACCGCACGCTCACCGATATGTTAGCAATGTACGTCTCACCGGACCACCGCGATTGGGACGCAGCCTTGCCTTATGTGACATTTGCATATAACTCTTCACGGCATGACACAACAGGCTATTCCCCTTTCTACCTTTTGTTTGGTAGGCACCCCCTATTGCCTTGGGACACACTCATGCCGCCTTCTTCAGTCCCCACCACTGCTTACGCTCAGGACGCCATCGCCCAGGCCACGCTGGCTCGCCAAATAGCCCGTAGTCGGCTCCGTGCCTCTCAAGCTTCCCAGAAGTCCGCCTACGAGCGCCGGCACCGGGCCGTCGAATATCACCCCGGATCACTCGTCCTTCTCTGGACGCCGTCGCGCAGCGTCGGTCTCTCCGAGAAGCTCCTTTCTCACTACCGTGGCCCTTACCGTGTGGTGCGCCGAGTCACCGACGTGAACTATGAAATTGCTCCCCTTGCGTCCTCGCCATCGTCCTCTGGCCCCTCTACCGACGTCGTCCATGTATGCCGCCTCAAACCTCATCACGACGCTCCTACGCCACCACTCTAACGCCGAGACGGCGTTTCATCAGCCGGGGGTCCTGCAGCGGGTAGACGACGACGACGACATTGAGCGAGTGAACGGGTGGACGAGGAAGAAGAGAACTCATCTCTAGCTGTGTTCTGAGTGCCGCCCGTAGCTGTTCATTCGTTTTTGTAAATAACTGTAAATATATTCTTTCCCGCAACAATATCTATGCTATAAACAAAACAAAAGAGCCATCTTGGCGGAGTGGTAGCCTGACCGCCTAAAACGTCAAACGCCCTGGTTCGATTCCCAGCCTCGACGCAGTTAATTTTTATTACTTTTCAGTGAGTGTCCGGGAGTTCCAGTGGCTCCCAAAGATGCCGCCACCGAATACGCTGGTTAGCGGTTAAGCGCGTAAGCGCGGGTAAGGGCGGCTCCGCGCGAGGCGCGTGGTGTGACGTCATGCCAGATGGCGCGGCGAGCGCGCGGCGTCCGCCAAGCGGCGGCGGTTGCTAAGCATCGGCTCAAGGTCTGTCTCTGTGCCTCCTCGGAGCACCAGCGCAGCGAAATCGCAAGTTCGTGTCCAGTGTAGCTTTCGCTGCAAAACATTCAAAGGTCAATGGAGCAGGTGTGATCGCTGCAAGCGTAGCCTTATGATAACATATTTGGCGCCGATTCCCTTGAGATGAGAAGTTATGATCGTTCTTTGTCTTTAAATGGCACGTGATGATTCTTATTTGCACAGCATGGCCCCATATTTCCTTAACAGCAAGTACACATCGATCAAACGAGGGGTATTGGTCCCTGAACTCTCAAATTGTACTCTTCAGAGATTATAGAATGCTTCAAGCAACTTAAATATTTAATTACCTAAGGTAATTATGCAAAACTGTGATCTTCGCTTGAAGGTCTATGCGTTTCGATATGTCGGTGACATACATTTATTTGTGTAAAAACGCATCTCCTACGTGTTCCTTTTTCCCAGCATTTAAAAACACCCCGCGAAAAATGAAAGAAAAAACGCGACTGTATGCTTCCGCTACCGTATTATAGCTCGGCGAAATGCGTTTTGAACCGACGAAGCGTGCATGCACGCCATGTCGAAGCCAGCGCCCGACGCCGCTATCGGCGCAGCCTTAAAGGTGCACTAAAGAGGAATCTGAACTCGTATTTTTACCGCGGGAACTCTATCTACACGTTTCGGGCATTCTTAGAAAGTTGGCATTTTTGTACTGTGGGGCTGATTGCCCTAATTAAATTGGATTGAACGTCCTGGCTCTCGCCCTTTTTTTGAACTCAACGCGTTAGGTAGGAGGAGTCAACCAACACGTGCACCCAGTCCCATGGCGGCTTGCCGCTCTGCCATCGGCGGAGTGATACGTAAATCAAAGCGTCCACGCGTATTTTTATTTCCGTGGGCCTAATTTGCGGCTATATTGTCTGTGAGTGAAAATGTTTATTCAAGGAAGCCTGAAAAACAAAATAAAAGCGAAAGCGAAGCCACCACGGGACTGGCTGACGCGTTGGCTGTCTCCGCCTACCTTCCACGTTGAGTTCAAAAAAAGAAAAAAAAAGGGAGCCGGGACATTTAATTCTAATTTTATTGGGGCTATCGGTCGCACAGGATAAGAATTCGAAGTTTCTAAGTACGCCCGGAACGTGTAGATAGAGTTCCCGCTGTAAAAAGACGAGTTTAGATTCCTCTTTAATGCACCTTTAAAAGTGCGTCAGCACATTAGTACGGAACGTGGAAAACGAGCGCCGTGGTCTGCGATAAGTGATAGGCAGACCACCGACCAAGGAATTTTTTATTTTGTCATCCCACTGGCAAACCAAACAGGGAATGGAAACCAGCGATGTCGCGTATTTCAATCCATGTTCTTTATTTGTATCATTGTGCAGCGCGTCGAACTGAGCGGAGGCTGCTCGCTTGAGCACGGTCAGCACGCATGTTTCGCTCGTTCAGAGGCCCGTGTACTGTGCGATGTCAAAGCACGTTAGAGAACCCCACGGGGTCGAAATTTCCGGAGCCCTTCACTACGGCGTCCCTAATAGCCTGAGCCACTTTGGGCCGTTAAACTCCAATAAACCCATAAAACACGATCGAAAGCACTACCGAATGTGGTAGCCCATGAAAGAAGTCAGGTTTTTTTTTATAATGCTAAACTATTAGTACACTCGCGGGCTGCTTTCTGTGGCTATGCAGTGGAAGCTACCAAGGCACGGCGCAAGGATTTCACAAGAGCGCTCTTATCACGCGCTCATAAGGAAGGAAGATACGCTTTGAAGCTGGCGATGCGCACTCGTAGCTTCCATTGCATAGCCAGAAAAACCTGCCCCCGAGTATAGTCCCATTTCAGGAAAAGCCGGTAGCTTGTATGCATGTGTGTGTCTGTACTCACAAATGGTACAGAAAATCCTAGCGATGGCAAGATAAATAGTGTTAAGTCATCAAGCGGCCGTATGAGGCACGCACCAAGCTGAGCACATCCACTTCCGACAATCCTATCCGTGTAATTAGTCTACGTATACATACTTGCCACAGGTGAACTTCCCGACATTATTCGTGCCAAAATTAGGATACAAATGTTCTCCGCTAAGCGTTCCGAGTTGAGTAATACGATTTATCTTTGCGTATAGATGTCTACACAGAGCATTTCGCTCTCTCCATGACATGTCGCGCCACTAGTACGGCCGCCACTTCTGGCCTTCGGAATCGTTGTTACCAGCATCGGCCCGCAGTGCGAAAAGCTGCTCAGGTTGTGCACGAACGTCAAGCGGCAGTTAAATAACCCGGCTGCGATATGGATGCACTGCGCATCGTTGAATTATTATATAGAGCTAATACCTCTGTGCAGTAGTGTCAGAAAAATAGACGCGCTTGTTAAATACGGGAGACGTCGCGATACAATCGCCGTCGTTCTTCGAGGAGCTATCTTGCGAGTTCATGCTGCTTTCTGCGAGAACAGAACGTTAATGCGCTGTTCTACGAAAAAAAAAAAACATCACAAACTCCACGCGCCACATAATTTCAGCGCCAGCAGCAGCTGCGGGAATGACAGAACGAGAGTAACTGTAACCTTTCTCACCTGCGACGAACTCTGATCCAATACATCGAGTAATCGGTGCTTTTATATACCTTTTCAATAAGTGCTTCCTGGGTGTCGCCACAGAGCTCAGTAAACTGTCGTGCGTACTTGGCGCTAGCACGGTGGAAGCGGCAACGGAGCTTTTGCAAAAGTCCTCAGAGGAGGCACTTCGACAATCATCTAGCCCTATGCAATAGTCTAATAGGTACAGTCTGCGTCAGCCTTGTGTAGAGCGCTCGAGCGGTGCGGTGCCCTGTAAACAATGCGAAGCCTCGCCGCATCTGCTGGGTTGTAAACGCCACTTGGCAAACTGTTGAGCCACGTGGACTTTCAAGCGCTGTGGGAAGAAAAGTTTTCAAACGGACAATCGGTCTACAGCATAATACCAGCTTTGGTTGCCTGGCGTGCACTCCTCGAGCGCTCTACACAAGGCTCACGCAGGCTGTACATCTGCAGGTGCTGAACTCCGGGCAGTTTTCAGTTTTACATAGCAAGAGAGCACGGTCGAACGTCGCCGAGCTTCGGAAGAGGCCCTTTTAAAACTTCCATATTCTTCCTTTGGAAGCCGGAATGTTACTGGCGGATAAAATAAATATCTGGGCAATCGGCCGGCGATCGCAACCACCCGCACGTTCGTTTTACGTCGCGTGCACAGTGCTGGGCAGTGAACGTTCCTAGCAGTTGTGGACACATTCTTCCATTCGGCAAAGATATCGAGCTCTCAAAAGCAAGCTTACAGGCATTGTCCCGCTCTTAACGTGCGGTTGAACAACAAGTTGTGCGGTCCCTAAATAGCAATACACGGTGAATTAACTGAATAAATATGAACGCGGAGGTAGCCGACCGTGGTTTGTTGACACATTCGGGAAGATGCGGGCAATCTGAAGAAAAGTCAATGAGCTGGCTTAACCAAGCATTTTCCAGCACCAACACATGTATGCGCATTCACACGAAGTTTTTGTGCCGTCCGACAGCTCGCTGTCCACCGCGAGGGACGGAAGAGCGTCTTGCATCCGGGTACCAGCGCTCAGCAGCCGTCGAAACGAGAAGTCCCGAAGGTCAGCTATGGCGAAATAGTCACGTAACCTAATATGGCGGCGTCCATGCTCCCGAGCTGCAAAGCATCTATAGCTTACATGTGCTAGCCAAGTAGGGGGCTAGCTTGCAGCAGGGATTCGAACCAACAGCATATGCACCTTCAATTGTATGCCTTCTCATACTCATTACCTCTTCCCTTAAAGGGCCCCGGAAAGGGGCTCTCAATAAAGTTGCGATATGACTGGGTTCTTAAGAGACACATCGTCATATTTATCACATTCTCTCTGTGGCGCGGAGACACAGATAAAGAATTCTCGCCCTTCATCGTCGTCATCATTCAAGCAATTATGCTTGCTCACGTTTATAAAATTTAGGAAAAAATTTTCTGATAATTTTTTTCACCACTTGACGAAATAATTACCTCTTGCGGAAATAAATAATTAAAAAGATGTAGAGAAAAAGTCACGATTTGTTTGCCCAAGATGCTCTTTCTGGGTTATTTCGGTTGTGCATTCAAGAATATAGCCGGAGATGCTTGCTCTAATGCGCAGAATAGATAGTAAGAAATTGAAGTACTATGGCACCGGTGGTTCCGCGCGGCTCGAAGAATTTATTTGAAAGCAGTTTTCGTAGCATAATTAGGCGCTCTACAGGGATAGATGCAGATATATTCAGTGCAAGCTTCAGTTTTTTTCACATTCTAATACTTGTGAGCACTCATACAGATGTCACGCAATGCTTCAATTTATATAATCAGATTGATTAGAAGAGATGACTTAGAAAGGAAAGATAATGTTAATAGTTAAGTAATAATTAGCAAAAAATCTTGAACGACGTGTTCGCTTCCACAGACAACCAAATCTCAGAGCACATTCTGTTTCATGATTACAGCCTTTTTACACTTTGGAAGAAATTGATGAATGAAAAACCATTCCTAAGCACATTGGGGACGGTATTCGAAAACATGAGGTATTGAACTGAAATTAGCTTGTTCCATCGTGGAGTCTGTTTCTTTGAATTGGTGATTCTGTGCTGAGCCACCAATAGGGGAAAGGTATCGTTGCTATAGAGGGTAACAACCACATTTTCGTTTTCATTCATTCATTCCAAGGGAGGAATTGAAATGTTGGTTATATTTTACTATGTTGTTTACACACACCGCTATCTTTAAGGTCCGCAAAAGGTCAAAACGAAGGATTTTTAATGACTGGAAAAGTGGTTTACTTGGCTCGGTATATTTGCTTTGTGTTATAATTTGGATAGCCCGTATTCGTAATCGCTGGATTAGATCAAGGTAAGTGTTGTATGTCAAACCTCATGATTCTAAACAGTATGTTAAATGGCTGTTAATAAGTGCAAAAGAAAGAGTACGCAGTGTATGTGTGTTAAAAAACTTTCCTGGCGAAAACTCTGTGAGGAATTCAAATTCGGGCATGTTCTTTTTGTGTCTTGGCCCTTTTTGAAACCAAGAAAAAGCGTTTTTGAAGTTTATCCACATTAAAAAATGAAAGTGAGAATTCCAGGCATCAAATTTTTTTTGTTAAATACCGTAAATTGACAAGTTGTTTGCACGGTTCAATACTCTGTACCTTTCGATTGTGCTACATAAAATTTAGGGATCCTAGCACTGTTAAAATGGCATTTTTCACAGTTAGGGACCCACAATTCCAGTTTTTGCATTTCTGACTTCGGCCAAAACTGAGTGAGAATAGCAAAAGTGCACAAATACATACGGCAGTAGTATACACAAACCTTAAAAATTTGATATAAATCGGGTAAGATGTTCACATTTTTGCTTTTAAACGTAGCATGCCTTTTTAATTCTGACAGTAACCTGACAAAACTAGTTCGACTTAGAAGCGAACTCACAGGAAAGTTTCTTACAGTAAACCAGTCATTCCTGATTGACAGGAATTATAATGCTACCATTTCCGTTCAACGTTGAAGGCATGCGGCACCAATGCAAGTGTTATGTGTCTTTTTTATTTATTTATTTTCAATACCCTCAATCTCGGAGATATTACAGAGAGGCGGGGTATAGAAAATCGCATGCAATTTGCTTGAATTTCTCAGTGTCGGTGATAGCAGCGATGAAGGCAGGGAACTGGGTCGACGTTCTTGTTTTTTAATTGCCACGTCTGTTCTCTTGTACAGTATCAAAAAAAAAATCGGTAAGAGCACCCTCCGAGAACCTGTACGACGTCCACGTTTTTTATTATAATTCTTTTGATGTAGGCCTACATGTAGACACGCTAACATAGCACGTGAGGTAATGGTAGAACGATGAGTGCTGAGTCAGACCCTATGTCGCCTAAAGTGCTGCTATTCTCAGCCTGCGCCGCTTTTAAGCCGCTCGACTATCAACCTCAGCATTCCACTGTAATTGTAACAAAACAAAACAGTTATGCAAAATGTTACGCATGCTAACCGTGCAGTGGGGAACAGCCCATTTGTGTGGATGTGCTTTGTTGAAACCGATTTGAGGTTTACTTCTGGAGGATCCAAAAAGTGATGTGTACTTGATGCGTTAACCAACTCAAAGCGGGTGCCTCTTCACTGGGCAGCCTTGCTAACTGGAATGGTTCAGTTCTTTCGTATAGAGAGCACGTTTTTTGGCGCTGTTCTGTATCGAATACCAAAAAAGCGCCCTTTCTTACGTTGGGACAAATGCGAAGACTATTGTCGTTGAGAAGCCCTGACTGGGATTTTTACAGAGCTGTTCTGAAATGAACTTCATCGTGCATGGGTACAAAAATGTGATGTATACATGCAAAATTTGATTAAGCCCGGAATGTTGGGAATGCCATGAAGAAGAATTGGGAAACGACGATATTATTGCATTCCTCAATTCTTGTCGCCGCGCTGACGTTCCACTCAAGTGTAAGGGTCTGTACAGTCTGTGCAGGAAATGTACGGTCTGTACAGTTCTGTAATGCTATGTGAGCATGTTTGATGGAGCAGAACCACGTAGCCTCTGGAGCGTCTTAATGCATGTAGTGAGTGTTTTTATGCAGTGGCATGGTGGTGAATGGTATGGTACGGGAAGTTTAACGTCCTGAAACGATACGCGGACTATGACGGACGCCGTAGTGGACAGATCCGAATTAATTTAGGCTATTTGGTGCTCTTTACCATGCGCTTTTATCCCACGGAAATCATGGGATTTTGCATTTCGCCTCCATCTAAATATGAATATGTACCAACTAGCCCACCAGAAAGCCTTACTAAAGCACATCTAAATGCTGCCACACATGGTGGTGAACGCTGGAGCTCTGCGAACATGCTTATAAATATAAACGGGGTGCTCGTGGAAATGAACGGTTAAGTTCTTTACCCTGTCCCCAGAAGAAGTTCCACCACTGGGACTCGTTTTATTGAAAAAGAGAGGATGAACGAACAAAAACCTCACTTCAAATACATGACGGGTGCTAATAATTACCGAAACCAAGGGGCATAGTGGATGTCATTTATTATTTTTGTAGCTTTATCAATCGGAAATTAATGAAAGCAGAAGAAAAATAAACACCATACCAACAGTGGAATTCCAATCTAAGACCTCCGAATTTCGCGTCTGGTGCTCTACCATCTGAGCAACGGAGATGGCTGTAAAATCTTGTCCTCTCTTGGGTATTTATGTGTAGGATAACCGAACCTTTAGAGTTTTCATCTGCGCCACCCTCGTTCATAGCGGCGGACGTAGGACGTCCTGTATTACCGCGAGTGCCACATAGACACGTGGTAGAACGATGAGGGCGGAAGCTGTGAGGGAACCCTCTCATGCTACGTATGGCATCAAGACTGCCAGATTTGAGGCTCTAGACGAACTATTCAGCACACAAGAGAATGGAAAGAGGTGCTCATTATGACATACATGACGGAAGCCAAGAGTCACCGAAACCAACGAGCCCAGAGGATGTCTTTTTTATTTTTATAGTTGTTATCAATGGGAGATTAAAGAAAACCAGAAGAAGAAACAACCACTTGCCACAGACACTACCCTCCGGGTAGCTACCTGTGATACATTTGGTACAAGTTTTCCCCTGACCTGGTACCTGGCTGTTAAGGGATGAAATGCTTGGCAAAACGGTCTTTGACCCCATCCAAAGTAGGCGAACACATCTTGTGCCATGGTGCTCTTTGGCTACAGATTCCCTAGCGCCATAAAAAATTATCCTTCTCATCATGTGCTGCATGTCCATGGCGGCAGCGCCTGCGAGCGAGAATTTGAGGCGCGAACTGACAAATTAAAGATTAGGAATACAACGAGTTAGAACAGGTTGCGTGTGAGGCTGTGGCGATGTCTGTGTGGTCCGAGGCATATAGAAACGAAGCTAATTTCTTTCTCTGCTGCGCTGCTTCTTATCCCACTCGGGGAATAGGGTATGGTTAATTTTCTCTTCTTGGTGTAATTCGGGCGCAAAATTTCGGAACATTTAAAGAAGCTTCTACTTTGTGTTCTGCCTAAGGTTCGCCGCAGCTTACTGTGATCTTCATGATTTTGCCGGGAATGGGAGCTAAAATAATTTCATGAGCACAATTTTGATACCCAGATAGTGGAAATGTGAGAGGACTGCGCTCCGAACTTCTAGCATTTTGCTACTTCTGGCCTCTATGTTGCAGAAATAGAAAGTATAGTAAATTTATTTAACGAAGACCTAACCACCGTGAAGAAGAAATTAGCTGAATAGGCCAGCTTCTGAACTTGAGGAAATATATGCTGGCAAACCAAGACATGGGCATTACAGGAAGGGGCTAGCGATAACTTTCTCCAGGCTCCATTTGAAGGAAAAAGATATTTGCAACCATCGTTACCTATGCGCAACTTCTGACAAAAGTACACAAAGCAATCATAGTGTAATTATAGAAGGGCATAAGCAGAAAACTTTTCACTGCAACCTAGGATTACAGAAGACAACCTTCTTTTATTTATACAAAGCGCTGCAACAAGTTTCGATGCAGTTTTATCTCTACACTTCGTCACTATTTGCAGTTTATTTTCGTCAAGTACAAACGTGTAAATTCACCAACAAGTACTGCGTAGCTTTTTTTCACGCCTAACAAACCTAAAACTGAACACACTACACTCAGTCTGAAATAATGAGTAGTTAGCAATATTTAAAATTGCTCCTCCATGTGCTGATATAACAGTGCATCCAATGAGCTTTTAAGAGGTTTTGTCGGAAAATTTGCTTTTGCGATCAGTAATCTTTCAGCAGGCATTCATAGTTTCCAGTCAGCACTTTCACTTTGCTTTTGGAAATATTTTGGAAAATTTAGCTTCTACAGCGCTTTAACGATATCGGACTCTATCCCGACAACAAAAAACTGGAGGGGACACATAAGCTCCGCCTTAAAGGTATGACGCTATAGCGTAAAGGGCTAATCCCCATACATTCGGAAGTGTAAATTCTCGAGTTTGCATTCATAGATTCCTGGGAGTCCTCATACCACCCATGACGCAGTGGTGCAGCGGTTAAACGGTGGCCCTGCGATGGCAGGTGCTGCCTTCGATGGAGTCTTGCGACCCAGGTTTCCATATATAAATGGAAGATAGCAGTGTACCCTTAAAAACAGGGTGGTAGCATTTGCCACCATGCTCGGTTTTCTTTTTTCAATTCATTTTTCTTTATATTTCAATAACGGTGTTAAATATCGGTCTATATATTCTCCATTTTTTAAAATACATTTTTAATCCTACTCTTGTAACATTATGTAATCTCTCTGCTTTTGAGCCACTAATCTTCTAATCGCATTTTGCTAACTTGCACCTCAGATTCAATCGCATGAACATTTTTATCTCTAAACCACACGGCCACGGGGAGAATGACTGTGCCTGTATCGACAGGCGGATAGGTACCAACTCCTTTGAGAAAAAGATTTATCACACACTGCTCATGTGTCTTCTTTGCTTTTCTAACTGATCTAGCTTCAGAAATGGGGCATTGCCTTTTGAGTGATCATAGAACGATTGCTTTCTGATGTGGCTTTTCCAATTTAGGCATAGTTCTACACATTGCTTCTTTTCCATTGAACTTATCTAGTTTTTATCTTCCGCGTTTTTTACCTGTCGTTTAAAGCTCTTTAATTTTCCGTCCTTGTGTCCTGCAGACTTATTAGTTAGTGTCCTAGTCCTTTTCTGGCATTTTGAGTCAACGCTCTTTCTGTATAAGTGTTTAAGTACCTTAGCTGCCCACCTCTTAGCGTTCTCAGGCGTTCTTGATATAATATTTTACTCTGAGTTTCCCGTGCTTCAAACGATGCCCAGACCTATTGTAGTATTTTCTCCTGCATCTAAATGCGGCCACCGGCGCCGCGATTTGATCTCGCGAACATTTGTTGCAGCAGCTGAGCGGCAAATCGAACATTTTCCAAAACTCCTCAAACTCAATTGGAAGCCACCTCCCGTCCTTTGCCGTTGTGGGTCTTCGGCCATCTTTTCATTATTTTCTGTGCTGCCAATTTTTGAATTACTAAACTAAGCTTTCTATATTTTGAATAAGAGCTGAAAAAGCTCAATTTTTTTGGCTTTCGGTGACAATTGAGGTCATCGCAAACATATCAGCCTTCTCGCTGCTTTTGTAATAGTAGTAAACCTAGAAACATTTGAATGCAACTCACATGTAAAAGGAAGAGGTGAAAGCGCTGGTTCTCGCAAAACACGTACTCAGCAGTGGAAAAACTCAGGGTACACTTACTTCAAGGATTGCAGTGGGCTGTATAGTAAATAGTTTTTGCAAAGCTCTTGTATCTGCCCTCCCCCCCTTCCGTCACGTCTCAGGACTCCTATTTTTCACGCAGTGTTTTATCGACTCAAGTGGCCAATCAAGTGGATGTCCAGAACATTGCGTTTGCCTCACCGACGTAGCAGCTGGCATCGTAAGGGGGCCCGGAGAATGCAAGAGTATAGGTTAAACAGCTCCCGTACAAAGTGCCAAGGAATGAAATAAAGGACGCTTAGGGCACATGGTGAAAGTCTTTCGCATTCTTCTATTTGGACCTCTTTTTGATCCCCGCAGAAGCCTTGCTTACGAAAATTAATGAGAAACCATTGCGTTCGCTAGACCACTCTACCCTGCAGTAGAACCGCTACACTCCAAACTTATTTTATACAGCCGCTGCATCAGCAGGCGCGTGTTGCAAAATGTGTGGTCACCGGAAAATATTTCAGCCATCGGAGCGGCAAATAAGACGGTTATGCCACTATGTGGCCTATAGCAGATGCATATCGGTGCAGTTTAGTTTGCTAGCGCTTCGCAAAAGCTGCTGTTTTGCCCTTTACGAGAAGGCCTGTAGAGCTGCCGTCCTGGAAAATGGGATTTAATTTCAAGACGTGACTGTGTCTTCCTGACGAGTAATAGATGTTGCGTTCAGGAGAGTAATTCTAAAGGTGGTGACCCTCTTGTGGTCTTGTCGATGGCTGTACCCACTCTACGCTGCATGCCGGATTCTGCTAGCATGAGGATGATACAACAAAACGGTCACCGTCTGCTAGCATTTCCTAACGCTCACGCAGGGTTTGCTAATAGGGTGGGCAATAATAGCTTGATTTCGATGTGTTAGGTAGTGGGTTAGGAGACAATGTAGACCATGCGAGATGCCGCACTGGAGCACTTCGAATTAACTTTGACCACTTGGGGCTCTTTAAGGTTCAACTGACACTGCACAGCACACGGCTGTTGTTGCTTTTCGCCTCCATCGGATGCCCTCGCCATGGCCTATATTAATGCGAGGATTAGAGGTCTCACGCACGAGTAAAGCCGGCGCCCGTCCGTCCGTGTCACGAAAAAGCAGATGGCCCACCTGACAAGGTAGCCAGGTGGCAGCCTGTATGCCATGGCTGGTGACAATAAAATTAATTGAAATGAATTCAATGCAATGGCCGCCTTCCCACCGTGGCACTGCTCATCAGCTCACTGGTCAGGAAATATGCTGCGTTCCGAAAAAAACTATCTACGCTACATTGAGCCATACGGGAGCTCGGTAAGAGCAATCTGGGTCTCGCAAGCCCCACCGGTAGCTGTGTTTGAAGGAGCCACCTGCCGGGGCAGTGGCGCCTCACTGCCCGCTGCACCACAGCGCCAGGAGTGGTATGAGGACGCTCCGTGATATATATGAATCTATGAAAGGTTAGGAATACTTGCGCGGGACTGATCTCCAATGCTATTGCATTCTATTAGGTTAAGATTAAGGTTAACGTACTAGTTTATTGTCTGTAGGCTACGCATGTCCAAGTTTGTATTGATTCTTCGTCCTTGGGCTTAACAGCCGAACCCCTCAGCCACTAAGTGTCTGCGGCAGGTGTTCACTATATTAATATATGCTAAGGCTTTAACACAGTACTATCGACTTCACCCCCGTCACATGTGCAAGTGGAAAAGTTACACAACGTTGGAAATGATCATTCGCTGCGCATGCATGCCAGCGTATTTCGCTTCGCTTAACACTAGGTTTAAATGTACGAAAATGAAGCAACCGTCATTCACATTAGATCAGAATTTGCAAGACATTGCGCAGAAAAACCCATTTGCAAATATTAGTTGAAAAGCGTGCTTTCTAGCTGACGTTCGTTCGTCTGCCACGGCGAGCGGGAAAGAAGAGAACTCAGGTGCTCCGAGAGAGACTAGGGCCCATTCACACTTGCGACTTGCAAAGGGCATGCGGCCTGCTGCAGTCGCTCGCGACTAGGCAGCAGCTCTACAAAACTGTTGTTCATATTTGTAAGGGCGACCTGCAGGTCGACTTCTTGTTTGATTCCCGCTTGAAATAGGAACTCTTGGGAGTTACGTCGTTCGCGCGCTTTAAAGACTTTCGTCTGCTTTTGGTCGCCCCTCCTGCATTTGCGCTCGGTCCTTTCCCTGGTCCGTGGCAATTAGAAATTTAATAACGACGACGTGAGTGAAGAGGAGGATATCGTGGTGCCGACCACTGGCCTGGATGCCTACCACTAGCGCCAGAAAAATGCGCTAGTATATTTATTGTTCGTTCGCGTTCATAGCATGCCCTGAGAAATAGAAATTTAATAATGAATCATTTTTGAGGGTCGTAACACAATATCGAGTTGTTGGATATAAGCAAATTTCTTGTCATAGCTGCTTTTCTGCTGCTCTCCAATGCGGCTCGACCCCGTGGCGTCTACTTGCTTCGCTGCTGAAGGCGTCGCGAAAATCAAGCATGTCTTTTTATTGTCACGGCTTGCTTGACGTAGAGGCCGGCGGCGAGCACAGGTGGTGATAGCAGGAGCACAAGAACACAGGAACTGGCAGGTCCGCCAGCAGCAGCGTCGTCGTCGGCACGCAGCGATCGCGCTTCAACTTTCTCTTCGCTACACTACCTCCCCTGTAAATAGGCATCGTCCCGTTGCTAACCCGAGAGCAAAAAACACTTGGCGGAAAACCACACAGGGGCCCAGAAATCTTGCTGGCCGGTGTACAAGGCAGTGGGAAATGCTGGCGATTACCGCGCGTAATACGGCTTAAGCCCCACAACGTGCACAATTTCAGGGCGGGGGGAACGACGAGATGACGGTCGCATTCCATCGGGCAGCACCTCGTAGTTCACGTCACCGATGCGGCGAAGAACCGTGTACGGGCCAAAGTAGCGCTTCATGAGTTACTCAGAGACACATCGATGGCGTACCGGCGTCCACACCCGCACCTTGTTAGTCCACGTAAGCCTTGTCGTCGTCTTCTTCTCTTCTCCACCAATCATCTCTCTCCACCTCACCGAATGCTTCTTCTTCCTCTTCTTTATTCTTCGGTTAATCCACGTCGACTTCTTCACGCTCTTTCCTTTAAAATTTAATTTAGGCTCCTTAATATATAAGACAAGGGCCCCCTCTCTCAAGAGTTTTTCCATGAAAAACTGTTCACGTCATCCTAATCTCCAAGCCATCCAGCCAACCATCTTCTGTGGCGATTCTGGACCTAGCACACACCACACCGCATATGTCCAGCACACACCAAACGCGCACCACTAACACATCACACAAAATTGCGTGTTCAGAACACTAACACACCACTGCCGCTGTCCGTACAGAGTCCTTAGTAAACATGTTCGAATCCACAACACACCCTCTTGTATGGTCACATAACACTACCAACGGCAGCAACAACAAGATAAATCCCAGAGATACAATAACAAAGCAACAACAACAAGATACATCCCAGAGATACATAGAGCTGTTGAGTTGGCTCTATTCATGAAGTCCGCTCCAACGTTATCACTGACTTTAATATATTGCACCTCAAATGAGTATTCTTGCAAGGCCAAACTCCATCTAATGACATTACTATTGTTCAATTTGGCCTTGGTTAAGTATTCAAGAGGCTGATGATCTTTTAGAATCCTGAAATGTCTCCCATAAACATAAATGTGTATTTTTTTACCGCCCACACCACCGCCAAACATCCCTTTTCAACAGTGGTGTATTTACGTTCACTAGCCCATAATGCCTTGCTTGCAAAAAATAGCGGATGTAGCACCCGATTCTCTTCTTGCAAGAGTACAGCTCCTAAAGCTCGGTCTGATGCATCAGTGCGAAGCACAAACTCTTTACCCAGATTCGTAGCAAGCAGAACGGGCGGTTTTGCCATATACCCTTTTAACATCACGAATGCATTTTCTTGTTCAGCAGTCCAATTCAGCTTATTGTTGCCCCTTCTTAGTGAGTTCGACAAGCAGGTCGGTTATGTGGGCATAATCGGGAATAAAGTCCCTCTAGTATGCCGACTGTACCTCCTTCTTACTAGAGGGAATAAAGTCCCTCTAGTATGAACAACTGTACCTTCTTCTTGGTCGTCGATGTCTGGGCCTGCTGTATTTTGTCCAAGGTGTCGTATTTCACCGCGATGCGGCCCATTCCCAGCTTGTGTCCGAGAAAAGAAATGGCTTCAAAGGCCACCTCACATTTTGCCGGTTTTATGGTTGACCTGGCTTGCTGAATTCTATCAAATAATTTTTCCAGCGTAATTACATGCTCTTCCCACGTATCTGTAGCAACCAGGATGTAATCAATGTAGTGCTCTACATTTTGGAGGTTTTCCAAAACCTTCCTCATCAGCTTCATGAATATTGCAGATGCTGTCCTCAAACCAAAAGGCATGAGTTTAAACTGGAATAAACCCGCCGAGCACGAAAACGCAGTCTTCTCTTTAGACGAATCTTCCATTGGTAGCCAATACCCTTTAGCTAATTCAAATTTAGAAAAAACTTTTTGTGAGCCACCTTAGCGAACACCACGTCCGCTCTTGGTATGGGTTCTGCATCGGGTACTATGATGTCATTTAGCCGACGAAAATCTACACAGAATCGGTTAGTACCATCGGGTTTTTTGACAACCACGAGAGGCGCATTGTATGCTGACCACGACCTCTCAATCACACCAAGCTCCAACATATCCAGCACCTCATTTTCAATTGATTCTTGAACTGGTAAAGGTAGTGGGTATTGCTTCACGCTGATTGGTCTATCTGTAGAGAGATCTAGTCTGCAACATATGACATCCATTTTACCCGGCACATCCGAAAACACATCCCCTTTGCTTTGGAGTAGGGCCTTTATCTGTGATCTTCGGTCTTCATTCAAATTGGGGTTTATTAGCACCTTATCCCATCCTACAGTTTTCTTCCCACTGCACGTGGGCATCTTGACAACATGATATGTCTCCTCGGCTACTACCGAGCATGCTACCTTAGGGGCGCACTGTACGGGAACTCTTTCTTCGTACTTTTTCAACATGTTTGCACGGAAAACCTTCTTGGTGTTTATTTATGAATAACTCATAATCCATGTCATTTTTCTTCTGCGTCACAAGGTAAGGGCCCCTCCACTGCATCAGTAACTTATTATGATTCGTGGGTAGCAGGATGAGAACCTTGTCCCCCGGATTCAAATTCCTGTGAGTGGCTCTCTTGTCATAGTAGCCCTTATAGCGTTCGCGCGCCCTTCCCAGGCCATGATGTGCAATCCTGCATGTTTGTGCCAACTTGTTCCGCAACTCAAGAACGTATGTGTATGTTGTCTTGAGATCTGGTGCAATCTCCTCATTAGCCCACAGCTCCTTGAGTATTGTGAGTGGACTTCTAACGGCTCTCCCCTACAACATCTTGAAGGGTGAGAACCTAAGACTTGTTTGCGGTACTTCGCGGTAAGCGAACAAAAGAGCTGGGAGATATCTATCCCAATCAGTAGGTCTCTCCTGGCACATTTTCTTGATCATATTTTTGAGGGTGCCGTTGAACCGCTCTACAAGTCCATTACACATGGGATAGTATGGCGTTGTTAGTGACCGCCTTACTGACCAAAGGCGGTTAACCTCCTTCATTTGTTCCGACGGGAAGTTCGAGCCCCGGTCACTCACAATTTTCCCCGGGAACCCGTAACGCGAAAAAATTTCCACAAGACCCTCCGCCACTTGGATACTGTCAATAGTTCTCAGTGGAATTGCATCAGGATAACGAGTGGCCACGTAAACCAGAGTAAGCACATATCTATGGCCTTTGGCGGATGCTGGAGAGATTGGCCCCACAATGTCAATAGCCACTCGCTGAAACGGTAGGTCGATGGCTGGCATCTCGCCCAGAGGTACGGGACCAACTCTTCCCTACGGAACTGTGCGCTGGCACACGTCACATGGGCGAACAAAGCGCTTAACGTCACTCTGAACACCCGGCCAAAAGAACTCCTTGGTGATCCTAGACACCGTTTTTTGAACACCCTGGAGTCCGGCCATAATGGCGTCATGTCCTAAGCGTAGCACGGTCTCTCGCATATCTCTCGGTAACACTAGCTGTTGGACCCGCCTTCCTGAACTAAATATGCATTCCGTGTGCAGAAGACCATTTACCAATTGATATTCGAATGACATACGACTCCACTTTCTTTTCACTTTATCACCGACTTTTTCGAAGCAGGTCTTCAGGCTCGGGTCTTCTTTTTGCCTAATTGCAATTTCGCCCGGCGTTACGCTCAGGCACATCGTAACAGGAGTAGAGAGCGGCCGCTGCGTTGCTCGGGCTGTCGCTTGAGCTCTTGTCTCCACTGCCGACGAGAAACTGACTGCACTCGTCTGAGCTGTCGCGGGCCTTTCCTTCTTTGGATGTTCTTGAACGTCGAGCATCCTCCACTCGGGATCAGGGTCTTCGACACTTCTTGCACCCGTAATGTTTCCTAAGATGAGATCGTAGATGGGTTGGTCTACGCATTTCGCCACTACCTTCCCCAGTATATTATGGCGTGGACACTAGAATCCTGGCTTCAGGAAGGTACCTTACTTTGCTATCTACAAGAGCGACGGCTGACGCTTCCCCTGTAATGTCCTCGTCCTTCACCAGGCTTCTCCGAACCAAGACTGTGTTGGCTCCGCTTTCTCTAAGCACCTATATAGGCCGGTCCCCTATTTGCCCAACCATCACCGGCATTGCTGCTTTCGACTTGGGTGTTCCACTCATTGCCTCATTTTCCAGTGGCGTTTGCTCTCCTTTCAGCTGTGGAACTTCGGGTGGCGTGACAAGTTCTACCCTAGAGTCAACAACGCATGCAGCTCGGTCCTGCGTTCTGTATCGGCACTCATCTAGAGTAAGACCCCTCCTCTTACAACCATGACACACAACCTGTGTTTTTTGGGCAGCGCTTCTAGTACGACAGTCAACTGCACGGTGTCCCACCTTACCGCAGAGAAAACACCTTACTGGCGCCTTAGATGCACCGCCATGAGCTCTTGGTTTTGCCGCATCTGTCTTTAGGGTCTTTTGGGTTTCCTCCTTTCCCTTACTTAAATTTCTTAGCCCTTGAGCCTCGAGGAATTGGTCTGCAGTGTCGACGAACACTTCCAATAAACACAACTTTCTTTCAGGAAGAGCGTCAACTTCGAGCTGCAACTTTGAGCTGCGGTGGTATAGCTCTGGTTAAACCTTGAGTGATGCGATAGCCGCCGCAGGCTGAGTGGAACTTGCTCAGTTGATTTGCAAAGTCGGTCTTTCGCCGCTCCGTTTTCGTGGTCGTTCCTTATTCTTCTTAGTCCCATTTGACACAGCGCATGCGCACAGCTGTGGCACCTCGATTTCGCCGGCGCGTCGCGCCGCAGGCAGCAGCAGCTACTCCGCACCACGTGGCTGGTCACGTGACCAACCAGGTGACGAACCACGCTGTCAGCGACTGCGCCGCGCCGACGGCAGCTGCTCCGCACTACGAGACAACACGTCACAGCGTGGCGGCGCCGCCATGCTGGAGGCTCGAAATGCTACCGTAATGTAGCTATCGCTACAAAAATTGGCGGTGGTTTGGCTATGGTAAAACCAGGAGTGACGCGATAGCTACAGCTGGCCGATTGGAACTTGCTCAGTTGAATTGAAAAGTCAGTCTTTCGCCGCTCCGTTTCGCTGGGCGTTCCTTTCATCTTCGTCCCACTTGACACGGCGCACGCGCCCAGCTGTGGCAGCTCGGTTTCGCCGCCGCTGGCAGCAGCAGCTACTCCGCACCACGTGGCTGGTCACGTGACCAGCCACGTGACGAATCACGTCATAAGCCACGGCGCCGCGCCGCCGACAGCTGCTCCGCACCACGTGACCAACCACGTGACAGCGTGGTGGCGCAGCCACAGGGTAGCGGCGCCGCTACCGCCACGGCGCCGCCACGCTGAAGTCTCGAAATGCTACCGTAATGTAGCTATCGCTACAAAATGATGATGACCTAGCTCTGTTAGGCCAGGATATACGTAGCGAAAGCGCGGCGACATTTGGTTCGGAAGAGTTAATATATGAAGCCCGTTCATTCACTAGATGCGCCGTCCTTTCGGAGTGGTATCATCTCCTCCTCAAACGGCAAAAGGCACTGTTCGATTCCCAGCCTCGACACGACGTTGATTACGTGGTCCGGAGCAGCGCCATAGCTGGTCACGTGGTTCGTCATGCGGTTGGTCACGTGACCAGTCACGTGGTTGGTCACGTGTTGCGTGCGACCATGGTGGGTGTGCGAGCACGGTGAAACTGCGCTTTCGAGGCCAATGTAGCTTTCGCGACCAAAAAAAAAACTCGGCCGCGACACTTAATACTGCTTACTTATGAGAAGGTGTAAGCCCGCCTGCCCACGATATCGGCGCGCTGTAACCCGATATCACGCGGCTGGCAATTCTACCTCTGCATGACTGCGTAGCCAACACCGCGACGCCGCAGCAGTCACCGCAGCACCGCGGTCCACGCTTCACCCTAAGGGTATCATGACGCGGTAGCTAATGGGTTATCGTCAAGATATGTAGAATTGGTCTTTCTCTACTCAACATTAATAGATCCCTGGGAGTCCTCATACCACTCCTGGCTCCTGGCGCAGTGGTGCAGCAGTTAAGCGGCGGACAGAGATGGGAGAACTCTTGGATCAGCGGACAAAAATGTTGGCGAGGAAATGGTTCTCACTGTAACATTGGAATCTAATCTGCGAATCAACGCACAGCTAAAGGATAAGACTAAGTGGAACTAAGCGCTATACTGTAAAGATGTATATTCACTAATTTTGGGCACTTCCCATTTCCAAATACTTTGGATTCGGAGCTGTCAGAAGCTGAAGCGCTTCTTACAATTCTGCAGTGATGCTGCACTCATGGTTGAGAATATAACTTAGCTCCCATCATGTGAAAGCCACTAGAAGACTTCTTACCTCAAATTTTTTATCTCTATGGCAGTCATTACGGGTGTATATCACATACCTCCATTAAGTGTGTTGGTTGTAAAACGAGTGTAATGGCTAATGGTAACCAAGCTTTTGAAAATGCCGACCGTCCTAGCAAAGTGAAACCAGCTTACAGATTTGGAATGTCATGTTGCGTAGTCTGAAGTGTTCGTTGTTCTTCAAAATATAATTATTTGTATTGACTAACTAGGTAGCTTTAAAACTGTTAGCTTCAGAATAAGGGATAAATTTAGATGTTCTAGATCAGTTTGGAAAAGAGGTGGTTGAAATGTTTACACCTAGGCACCACTTACACAGCTATATTTACCGGCCTCGGTCTAGGTGCACGAACGTCAATACACGAGTGCTACTAAGGCGCGTTGGAGCAGTGATTATGTTAACAGCTGGTATATAAATATGTTCACCCGAAAGTGGCACAGAAGACATGGAACCCAAAGTCTGAAGGCGAGGTACCGGATAATAGGTGTCTCTGATTGAATTTCGCGGCTGATTCTAATCCGCAAGCTTGTTAGCTGCATTGAATTCTGTCATGGCTATTCGCGTTTAAGTTATGTGCCACAATACTCTTTTGCTTATGACGTAGAAGGTGATAAACACAGAGAAGGCCAATTTTAATAGATGACGCTGTTCCTTGCACAGTTCTGTTTTTCCCTTCTTCGGTTATTTTACAATGTTACTTTTTATTATTTACGGCAAATCCTTGCTGAGAAATTTCTGTGAAGTTTCAATTTATGTTTAGAAGTAAGTCTGACTTTCAAATTCTTCTTTCTTATTATTTACTGAAAGTTTGTAAAATGTCTGTGAAGTTCACTTTTCTGTTTTCAGTTATTCTGTTATTTTACAATGGTTCTTTTCTATTATGTACAGAAAATCAGTGAATGAAAATTGAGTTCAGTTGTCTGTTTTTGGCTGCCCTGCTAATATACACAGATTTTTCTTTTTGGCTTGCAGAAAATATTTTTGAAATTAATGCAAAGTTCTTTTTTCTGGTTGCTGTTTTTTATTTCATTTTTTTCCTCACAAGATAAGGTTTCTGTGCAAGCATTTACAGAAAGTGCACATTAAATTACAAATACGATCTTTACGTCATTTACACTAATGAAAGCGTGTGCTAGCTTCCATAATTCGCTGCTAGGGAGAAGTTGCCGGTAGTTAATTTAACAATATAAAAATGTGAAACGTTCGCACAACTCACTGTTCATCCATATCAAGCCAAATAGCTTGATATGGAAGAACACTTTGTTGAAATGAAAGTGAAAACATGGGACCATGAGGTTTAAGCAGTCTCCGAACTACAAAAAAATTGTGAGCACTACATTTATGAATGCAATAATAAAACACTGATTAGTTTAGAAAAAAAATGTGTTGTCCTAGAAAGAGCAACACAAGCCAAAAATCTAAAAGTCGTAGTCTTTGAGGGCTGTTATGAGCGCAGCAACTCTCGGGGTCAGGCAGTGCTGCTTTCCGGCTGTCTTCTCTACCTTCGTTCCTCTTTCAAGGTTAATAGCTCCAATAGCCCTGAAAAAAAGAGCCACGAACTATGCCTAACGACAAGGACAATAACCAAAAACTTAATTTTTATAGTTTTAAGACAAAAATATATATGCTGCATTCTTGCACAACTATTCCGACCAAGGCAAAGCAAACTAAGATGTGTTAAAAAAAATCAGGTCTCATGTATGATCCGCTACATTCTGAGTGGTGAAAGCTGAGAAAAAGAAAACACACACACACCCAGAAATTAAAGGCTAGCTTTGTGAGGAGTCACTTTCCTGCTCAAACCTTCTTGGCAAGGTCCTCGTAACGATAAAGAAGCAAGATTCGTTTGATCGAAAACCGCACATTAGCATGAGTCGGAGGTACTGCTAGGCGAAAAGAGCATATGATGCTTTTACATTCTCATATTTTACGAGGCGCATGTGTTGGCGGAGTTTCCGGTCATACCGGCACCATCGGGAAAAAAGTCTCTAGGACGCAAGTAAAGCCATTTAAGCGTCATGTTTCTCAGTAGTAGTAGTAGTAATAACTTTAATCATAGAAATATATGGGTGGGTCTTGGTGTAGAGACACTCTTCACATCTTTTGATGTGGTCTGTGGCTCTTGTGGCAGGATTGGAGCCCCTAGTCCAGGGCCCCACTGAGTCTTGCCGCCAGGTAAGCTTTCCGGACCAGTCCTGCCCGGACCGCCGGATCCTCGCTGGAAAGCATCCTCTTCCGACTGCTCCGCACACGGGATTCTGTTTACTGGAGCCGCATTTGTTCTCTTTTCACACCACGTTGTATGAATTAACGTGGCTTTGTCCTCGCACCACGGGCATTTGCTGCTATATAGCCCTGGGTGGATCTTGCTTAGCATGTTTAGATTCGGGAAAGTTCCGGTTTGTAGCTGTCTCCAATAGACCGCTTCCTGCTGGTGGAGATTTTTGTGAGGTGGGGGATATCTAATCCTGACCCCCTTATAGTAATTCAGAATTTCTGAGTATGCTAAGGGCACTGGTTCCGCGTCAGGCTGCTCGAGGCTGGTTTGGTTGGAGGCTCGGTTTGTAAGCTCTCGAGCTCTCCTATCCGCCTCGGCATTGATCACATCATTTTAGTACCACATATTAAAGAAGTTGAGATCGACTTTCATCTTTCTTAGATCCAGTGGGTAATAATAAAGCTGTCGGCCCCGTTCGTACGTCATGCGTCCTAGGAACTCCTAGCCCCGACAGTACATGTGGCCGTATGAATGACGGGGATTGAACGGATAAAACTAGGAGAAACATTCTTTATCAAAACGTTAGGTCTCTTCTGCCTTACCTCTTGCTACAACAGTTTCCCAGGGCAGAACGCACCCCTCTCCAATAAAGAAAACAAAGCCTGAATGCCATACCCCGATTCCGTATACCATAAGCGCGTGTGGGTGTGAAATGCGGCGGATAAAGAGCGAGACAGATATATTTTTTCCTTCCCGTTGATACTTTAAATACAGGGTGATTTTTGTCACTTGTACAAGTTTTTATATTTAATACTTGGTTACATGGGTGTGGTCTTCTGAGAGGGATTGTACAGCAAGGCAGACATTATTCACCTCAAATGTATCAGTACTTAAAAGCTTAACTGTGATAGACTTTTCGATTTCTATCTTTTCTTTTCTATCTTAGAGGCAAGGTTATATTGCAAAATTGAGGGCCGTAAACTGTGTATGGCAGCTGTTTTTAAATATTCTTAATGGTCAGTATCTTTCGAAATAATAACCGTCAAAAATACGCACCTGAAAGCTCGTTGAGTGGGCTTTTCAGCATTGCATAATTATAAAAAAATCCCTTCTCGCACTTTTAATGCATGCATCAAATACAGGCGCAATTCGTGCATTTGATGGTGTATAAGCTAACTAGATTTCGGTCAGCAATACCATGCACAACGATGGCATTGTATAGTTAGGTCAATGTTGGCAAGCCAATTGAACAAGCTCTCGTTCGATGCTTCGAAGTACATTGCAGAATAAAAAAAAATTTAAAAACAAGGCTAATCTTCTATGTTGACGGATACATTTTTGAATATAACCTTGCCCTCTAATGCAGGAATAATAAAGTTTATTAGCTAATTTAAGCTGATTAATCATATAATAATTGATCCATATGAAGTACACTCCCCGTCTGAAGTATACGACAAAAGGGGTTGGTTTGTAAAGCCTGGTGTATGCCTCGTCATGCATCCTCTGCAACCGTAACTTCTCGAAAGAGGAATGACTTCGCATCCTCAATCCTCGCAAGCTTTGGACCGTTAGATGTGCTTCGGCGCGCCACTAAACAGCTTAGACTCAAACCCCTTGGGCTGCATACTTTTGACGGCGCCTGCACAAATGTAACCGGGCACAGGTGGTTTGTTTCTTTGCCGCGTAGCGAAGCACTTATGGCAGCCCTTAAGCTCTGAATATGTGTAAAGTAAGGGGAGCCCTTGTCCCCACGTTTTGACACCTTTCGGTTTTTAAGGGTTCCGTAACGGCTCTGTTATACGGTTAAAAAGGAAAGCCGTGCTGCTCGGTTATTTTTGACAAAGGGAGTACATATTATCCACTTTTGCTGTACAACCCAGCACAACAAAAAGCACCGGCGTATTTCTCACAGTTTTTAAAATAGAAGTCAGTAAAGGTTAAAAAAAATCACCTTGCCACACAAGCCTTTCTCCCTTCTGTTCATTTGTGCGCTTATCCACTTGCACCTGAACCAACTCGCCCAACTGCAGACATCAGTAATTTATACTCCGACGTGGTAACTAGCGCTACAGACACGAGCACAGAAAGAGGCGACAAGACACACGCTGTCTGAATGTCTGTTCTTGCCAGGAAGAAAGAAAAGGAAAGTGCACAGGCCTGCCCACTGGCTCAAGCCGAGCCACAATCGCTGCCACGTGCAGACAGTAGAAGAGTTCAAATATGGGATAGAAAGACAGGACAGAAATGACGCGCGGTATAACGGTAGCTTGTGTCCTGTCGCCTTTTTCTGTGTCCGTGTCTGTAGCCCTAGTTACTATGTCGGAATGCAAAAACCAACTAGCCCAGTTGAGAGCATTAGCGGCAGTAGTTTATTAACGGTAAATTGTGGTGTTTAACATCCCGAAGCAATGCATAAACTGTGAGAAACGCCGCAGTAGAGGTCTGAGGATTGATTTAGGCCTCCTGGGGTTAATTAGAGTGTGCTGTGATCGCACATATAGAGCCGCTGCGGCCGGGATCGAACCCGCAGCCTTGGGACCAGTAACCTAACGCCGAAGTCCCTGAGCCATCACAGCAAGTCACACCAAATTATCGCTTTAACGATGCTACAACTAAGAAATTAGGCCTTCCGCGGCATTAAAGAGAGAGCTGGAATATTTCTGCTCTGCTGTGACCAAGATTACATCAGAGTGCTTCACAAGTTTTAAGCAACGGTGCTGCACTCTGACTTTTACATGTCCAATTTTCTGGATTTTAATGCCTCATAAGTAGAACATATATAGTCTGCCGCCTTTAACCCGTTATATCTGATAGGCCATACTATTTTGTGGTAGAAACATCCACCCAAATTAGGAAGCCTCACTTACACTTACAAAACGGTGATATGAGAAATTGTTAGGTTTTTTAGGTGCTACGTTAGGTTAGGTTAGGTGCTATGCGTCCCAATGTTACTAGTAACGTTGATGTGTGCTGCAGTGCTTTGTCGCCCGGGCTGTCCTTGTTTCTGCAAAATCATCTACATAATATGAAGTTCCATATTTTTTAAATGATACTGTACTGATTTTATACCCCTGGGCGTGCTGCCAGCGCTCCGCGTCCTAGAGTTACGCCACCGCCGCTCGAGGGCCCTCGAAATCTCGAAAGGCTTCCATGCTCCTTCGTTGGCTCGATAGACTGTTGACTAAATGGCCATTGAAAGTGCGCATGCAGCAGTGCTCAATGGCCTTTCAGTCGACAGGTAATGGGTTCGAGGGCCTTCGACGTGCCCGCGTGACAGGGATATTAGACACAACTTTGACCAACAACATGAATACGAGAACACTCAGTTCAGCAGCAGTTCAGTGGCCATGTAGTACAATCGAAGGCAAAAAGAATTTACGGTCAGAGGCTGCAAATAAGCAGATTACACTGAATCACTGAAGAAAATTCTCTGCAGCGCTTGTTGGGGCCTATTCAACCATTCTATAAGCTCGAGAAAGCACAATGATAAAATAACAATGGGACATTCACACTAAAATCAGTGTGTACTTTTCAGCACAGCATACTTTTATCTTGAGTGTTGAGAGTAACGCATACTCAAAGGGATCCCTTGTCGACCTCTGGTGATGCCGCAGGCTTAAAGTATTGACGTCATTAGACACATCTAGCATAGTGTGTAACGTGTCACTGTTGCTATTACCGTAGTACGGGGAGCCCGCGCACCGCCATTGGGCAAGATCAGATCACTTTGAGGGCGCCAGGTGGCACCAGGTACCCGGCAGTTGCACCGACACCCTCATCGGGACCAATCAGCGCGAGCGCATTGGCGGTGGGCGGGCTGAGTACTCCGGCAAAGATAACACGGTACGCGATAGGCTAAAGGTGTTCATTGTGAAAAGCAGAGTGAATGCAATGCATACGGCGAGCTTGCGCTTCCGGCATCACCATCGGAAATTGCGCCGGTCAGTTTAGGAGATATAAAAACGAACTTTCCTTAAAGGTGGTTCCTAATGGTCTTGAATTATTTTTACTGACCAGCAGGGCGTAAACATGAACATTGTCACGTGGCGATGATGGCAGCCCGCAGACAGGAAGGAAGCGAAAGGCTTCTGAAGAAAAAAAATTGCGAAGAAAAAAAAAAGCCAGTTTTTTTTCGGTGCTTGAGTTTTGTGCCGTTCTAGGTTCTTGTTCTTGAACTGATTCTTTAATTACTGCTTTGCCACAGCGGCAGATTTGCAGAAGGCAGTGAAGCTCGTTTGTCACGGCCACTTGAAGCAGCCGACTGTCCTTTTAATCATTTTCCTGTACTGTTCAGCAGTTTTTCATCTCTCTGAAGTAATTGCCGAGGTCATGTATAGCTGAGACAGCATGAACCGCATGTTTTAATAGTTGAGAGCTTTTAAGTGCTGAAAACAAAATCTGGGCGGAGCGCACCCCTTAAATGTCAGAACTGAGGAGACCATTCGACATTTACAGCCTACATTCTACAGAAGCCAACTGTGTGTTTCAAATGGCATACAGAAGTGCATGACCTGGAAATAAATTCTGCGATTTGCCCAGCTGTGCCCGTCGAAGTTTCATAGAGTCAGGTTGGCCTTAAAGGACAAAGGTGCCTATGGCCTCCATATATCACGGTACTCCATGTATATCTAGCCAAAGGTCACAAATATAATAAGGCGCTATAGGCGGGAGAAATTTCAACCATGTTGTCAGCCACTGCACACAGTAGTGACAGTTTTCATGGCGTGAGCCATTATAGGGAGCACATCTTGAGCGCCCGCGCAGGATGAAGCCCACCTAAGGTCAGCGCTCGAGCCGTCCAGGAGAGAAAGTTGAGATAACGAATGGAGGGGCGGCGATAGGAGAACGGAGGGGGAGAGTTTGATGATTTCATTTCATTTCATTTTATTACCTTAAAGACCCCTCGCGGGGTATTACATAAGGGGTGGGATTAGCAGGAAAAGGCACAAAACAATGCCATTAGTGATCATGAACAAAAAATGTTGTTTAGATTGTTTGCAAATGATGAAGGACAGGTGATGTCGACGATGTGCTGGGGAAGGCCGTTCCAATCCTTAGCTGCACGTGGGAAGAAGGAGGCTGAAAAAGTAACAGTTCGGGCACGTGGGCGAAAAACTTGAAGCGTGTGGCTAGTGCGATGAGAAATGTATGATGCTGGCGTGATGTAAGGGGCACGGTTAAGTGATGAGTAAAAGAACTTGTGGTACAGTGATAGCGTGGCAATGCGACGACGAACGGAAAGAGGCGATAGTGCTGATTTGGTTTTTAAGGCTGAAACACTGACGTCGTAAGAGTAAGAAGAATGAATGAACCTTGTAGCATGCTATTGGCAACAGAGAGATTGAAAGCGGAGATAAAAAAAACGCTGGTCGGGAGGAAAACGAAAGAGAATCGAGAAGGGCAATCAAGGGAGAACAAAGACTTAAGGTGGGAGATAATGAAGAGGCACTGTTGCGGAGAGAGAAATACAAAGATCTGAATTTTACTCGACTGAAGTGACATCTCCCGTCGCTGTTGCTGTTAGTTGAGATGTCTTTATTTAGGCACCAGGAAGGCGTAAACATGAACATTGTCACGTGGTGATGATGGCAGTCCGGCAGACAGGAAGGCAACTAAAGGCTTCCGAAAGCAACTGTTTACTGGACTGACTTGCGCCCAGAAAGGACTCAAAAACTCAGCGCTGTCGATAGCAGCAAACTGGTTTGGTGGTAGACCAAGAACAGAATCACCACTTCTCTCGGCCGCACTCAATTTGAAACTGACAAGGAAGCTCAGAGATTAATTCCGAGATTAAGCAGCTGTAATTAACTTGCACACCGTAGAACCAGTTGCGCGTTGCTGATAATATTCCAGATAAATCTCGCCCTATCTCTTGTCCCAAACAAAGCCGCTCGGCAGTGGTCGCTAGCCTGAACAAGCCTTAAAAAGCTCTGAGGCAATATCTCGGCACCCTTTCTTCATTCGTTACCATTTAGTGCTTCTTTCTTTCTGCATAGAGGGTCAAGTTGAAATAATTTTATCGCGAACATGGTGAGGAAGCAAGCCAGGCACACTAGATTAACAGGCACTGACCTAGAAATTTTTATTAAGGGCAACGTGCCATCATTTTATGCCAGGGTGTGCAAAAAACAAGCGACAAAAGCGTGGCCCAAAAATGGGCTATCTTGAGCTTTGCTTTGAATGATTAACACCTTTGTATAGTCTCGTTGTCAAACAATGAATACAAGCCAGGCGATTCGGTTAATAACGAAAAAATGCGACACAGATCAAGAGCGAGCCTTTCTTATTTGTGTGTGTAACGACCACCGCAGAAACCTTTATTAGGTAACGTAATGTATTGCAATCTTCGGAAAAACAATGATACTGCTAAGAGCTTTGCATGATGCACTTGAAATTCTTTCGGGTTACCAAGATGTTCACTTTTTCCTTTTTAAGTGGGCCAGAACGGAACCAAAACCGGTGACATCAGAATGAAGTTTTGTTTAAGAGAAGTGATGATAATGGGACTGTGGGGGCGTTTCTTTATGCGCGTCGATCAAAAATCAATGAAGAAATTGAAAGTGTCATCAATGTATTCTTTCAAGACCAAAAATCAAAGAAATAAAGTAAAATATATAAAACAGCAGAATCGCTGCCGCGACAACCAAGGAAGGAGTTGTGCTGTTTTTTGACTGCATTTAGCGCTTGTGGTATTTAGCAAGTATGGTCAAAGTCGCATAATTACTTTCCTTGTGAGGCTCTTTCAAAGAAGTAGGAGTCCGGGTGGGGGTGTCTTACGGGATGGTAAAAAGACGTTAGCGCATACACGTGCAATTCGGTCTAACGTGAATCACTTTTAAGCACATTTTAGCACTTCTTCACTTTTGTAACAGTGCAACCAACACACAGAAGCTCTTATTTGGGTGCTCTAACTTTTGAGTTTGCTTAAAAAGTTCGGTAATTTTTCGCATATTGGAGATAGCGCAGTGCACGGGCTATGTTTCCGGATTATAATTACTGAATCCTAACCGTTTAGGAAAAAATATATGACCTAATTTACACTACGGATCTAAAGAGAACATACGCGACCAGTTCCTTTGAAGTCAAGGCGGCATCGTAGACCTTGGTGGTTCGGGACATACAAATTGTTGGCGGCGTGAGATGTAGTACAGCTGCAGAGCTACAGCACAACTGCCGCATGAAGCGTGTTGCGGCAGCTGTGAATGACTCTTTTTTCTTGGCGGCACTTCCTAGAATAGCTTAGCCCTTCACCGACGTAAATTTGTACGTTAGAAGCGCACATTTCTTCTTTACAAACTCGGTTTCGTAGCTTTCGCCAGACGCTGCGGCAATTGACAGTTGATCGGAGGTGTCGGGAAACGTAGCTGCTCTATTTGGTGTGGCTTTGGTTAGAATATCATTTGGGGCATTAAGATGAAATAGCTTTTTTGTCCTGAATGCCATTCGTGCGAAAATATTCGAAATATATTATTTAAAAAACGATAGGGTTTAAGTTCGGTTTTAGTGCGATATAATCTTCGGAATTGGCTTCGTCGTGATTTAGGGATGTGTATACGGACTATGCTTGCCCAATATTGCCGAAAATGACGTTAAACGTGTTTCATGACTAGTACGGATATTCTAAATTCTAGACCTACTAAGACTCCTATTTCTTACGTACTTAAATGCCTAGTGTAAAATCACTGAGGAAATGGTCAGCGACGTCCTGTAATCCCTGACTAGAAAACGGGCTTGTAGGTCGACTTGTGTGGCAAAGGAAAAACGCGCCATGTGTGGTTACATTTTTTTTTTTTGCGGAATGGAATCTCTTAGCATGAAGTACTCGAAGCAGTCACAATCTTCATTAAGTGATTAAAAAAGACACAGCTCGGTGACCACTCTGTACGGGTTTTGCCGCGACAGCTTGTTAGCGCTTGTTTTACCCAAGCACATATTGAGCGACAAGCTGTCGTAACGTTGATTGCGGCGACCAACCATCACACTGCTTTGGAGCGGCACTCAAACGCATTCACTTCCAAAAGCTCGTGTGGGCCCACCACATATCGGACATGCACAGGATCAGAAATCAACCGGACGACCTCGCCACGTGGTGAGGCTTGAGACGCGCGTGACCTCAAGGACCTGCCACCGAACGATGTCAAAGTCAGGGACTGATTTCCATTTAATTGCTGCATACATCCCTAGTAATGGTACAGAGGTTTAGCTTGATGGAGGTGTATTAGCAAGGTCAAATGCTCCCCGCCTAGTCGTGCAGCTGCCAGTGTACCTGCGCAGCCGGCCAGCGGTAATCCGGTGTAAGTAGACTACAGTACACTTCCGCTGTGCTAAAACTTTTTGTGTGGTCGTTGCACGTCGACATCAGAGCAAGAGGCTCGGTGCATTCGCGCAGAAGAGGACAAGTGCGCGTGCCTCTCTGCCGAAGTAGCAGCTTGGGCCCACAGAGCTGCTGCCAAAGCTGCTGGGAGGAGGAGGCAGAGAATGCGTGGGCCTCTCCCCATCACTTGACGCACCTTCCTTCTTCAACTCTATCCTACCCTCTCCTCCTCTCGCTCTTTCCTTATTGCAGACAAATATGAGGTGTTCTCGGGCAGCTGTCACCATAAAACAAAACAACGCGATCCGTAACATCGCTGGTGCCTTGCAAGAATAATAGCCGCAATGGAGCAGCCAAATGCAAAATAAATCGCGTGTTGGAAGGACGGTAAGGAGAGCTGTCGAGGCTTGCCATGTTTTTCTTTTTTCTGTTTTGTCTTCTATTCTTTTTGTAGCACATAAAATATATTTTGACCGATAGCCGTGCGGCTAGTGAAACGATCCAGTACAAAAATAAAATAAAAAACAGCAGACAGCCGAAAATAACAAAAAGAAAAAAGAAAAAGAAACACAAACAGTAATAGAGAATGGCTTTGAACAATCTTCGCACTTGAAGTAAGACTTAAAGAAACACAGAGTGATAAAGAACAGGAAAGAAGAGTTAATTAACGTCAACAAACCGTTGAAAAAAATGTGGAGGTCAGGGCCCTTCCCTGTCGTTATTAAAGAAAACCTTTCAGCACAGCTTAAAGTTATTTGCAAGCTACACATTAATAGACACTATATTCCAGACTCTTTTTGCCGGAAAATTGAACTAACCGTTCCCCGTATACGACAGGAAAGCAAATTGAAATTTTCATTTAATGCTTGTCTTGTGTTATGTACGGAGAGGCCCACGCACAAAAAAACAAAAAAACACGGAGAGCAGGAGTTTAAGGGTTCATGCTCCTTTCCTTTTAATAAGCTCGTAGCGTACCCCATATGCACTGAAGGTTAGCGTTGAATGACTTTGAAATCCACATGCGCACTGATGGTCGCTAGAATAGTCTAGTGTTTGGCGTCATATTGTCTCGTAACAAGAATTAAAATGAGCAAGACCGCTTCAAACTGGCTGGGCTATATGAACACCTGCAAAAGATAGTCGCACAACGCGTATATAAACACCCTACAATTCTTCGGCGGAATGAGTCGCAGGTTCGCACTGATAGTAGTCAAGCACGCTTAATTATGTCGTCGACCAAGTTGTTGTCTTCCTTGCTTCTTGTGGCCACCATGTTATTCGTGTAAGTTTTTGAATGTCACGCCATTACTACACATCTTTAAAGTGAATGTAGCATTCAAAATTGATTATGGAGGCATCGTTGAATTACCCTTGATATATTCACCACTAGTGCACCCAATAAGCGCGCGTAATTTTGCGGACAAAATATAAGCTGACAAGCAAGGATTCGGTATCTTTTCAGGCTGACTTCCAAGTAGATTATATATAACCTCCAAAAAAAACTGCTGTTAGTCACACGCCTGTCAAATAAAACAGGCGTTAATAGATTACAACATATTTTTTGGTATTTACAGTTTGCATACTGGCAGAATGATGCACGCCGGCTGGAAGTTTCTAGATCGATTGCCGTCAAAGGTGAAACAAAATATTTCTGTGAAAAAAAGAAAAAGAATAGTTAAGAGAAAGAACGTACAATGTTCTTACTAACAAATGGAGAGTCTAATACTGGGATCCAATACAGAGAAAGGAATCTTACAAAGAAAAAGAACATTGGAAACTGTCGATAAATCAATTTATATCCGTGGAAGAACTTTTTTTTCGGTTCGTTCACCTGGCGCATTTCCTTTTGAAGCAGCGCAGTTGACTCGGAACTACCACGCAAGCACAGATATGTTTAACTGATTCAGTATAACATGAGAGTGAGCTCTCGCATGGTTTAGAGTTATTTAAAAAATTGCTCTACCGACAACAGTACAAAGAAGAAAACGACATGTATGGCGCTGCACTCACAACTGCGTTTAAAATAATATGCATGCACGTTTATAATAAATATATATGTAACAATTTATAGTCAAACCTTAAGCGTGTACGCATGCGCATTGTCATTACAATGCGCTAGTCACTGTTAAAATTGCCTCGTAGTCACGCGTGTGATGGACATACCGTCCGTCCTGCGGTGCAGTCTACCTGCTCAAACCAAACCGACGCATCTTTCAGTCTAAGTAACCATGAAAAAATATTCCTACAGTCATCTATAGTAGTTCCTGTCATCATCAAAATAACCATTGCTCCCCTCCCTCTCCCCAAGGCTTCTGAAAGAGAAGAGGCCCGTCAGAAGCGTTAACAAAGAGAAACTTTAGTACTGGGATGTAATTCGAAGAGAAGAAACTTGAAAACTATTGACCTTCGTTATAACGAAGTCGAAGGGGCACCGCGATTCCTTCGTTATAGGCCTTGCTTCTTTGGACCCGTAGGTTACTATGACCGTACTAATCATGTGCCAAAGAGCTTCCTGATTTAGTGTAGACCGAGGATAACATAGCTGGTGTTCAGTCAGCCGTTGATTTGGTCTGAGGCAGCCTTCAACGCGCTCCCCGAGCGCTTCCGACGCGGGCGAATATGCGTGCACAAACCGAATATATCAGCCTCGCCAACGCGTTTTCTTTCGTTTTTTTTTTTTTGCGGTGCGTAGGAAATGAATTTTGGACAAATGTTGCTGTAGAGGACGAGGTGAGGTCTGCATTGACTATTAAGCCCCGTTTTCTTAGCGCTGAAGTCGATATGGGCTGCGGGGAAAGGGGGCGCTGGGGGGCCTTCCCGAGGCGAGTGTTCGCTTTGTTTTGCTATCCCTCATAAGGCCGTAAGGCATTAACACGCTGGTCATAACATTTCTCCGCATGACAACAGTGTCTAGTGGTGAACTGTACTCTAGACTGAAAGCTGCGGAAAAATAATTTGATAATTTCGTACAGGCAGCTCACCTCTGTGGAAGGTAAATTATCTCAGATACTTGTTCCTTTCAGCCGCTGTGGTGGCTCAGTGGTTATTGCGCTCGGCTGCTGACCCGAAAGACGCGGGTTCGATCACGGCCGCGGCGGTCGAATTTTGATAGAGGCAAAATTCTAGAGGCCCGTGCACTGTGCGATGTCATTGCACGTTATAGAACCCCCAGGTGGTCGAAATTTCCGGAGACCTTCACTACGGCGTCCCTCATAGCCGTATTTGCTTTGGGACGTTAAACCCCTATAAACCAAGCTGGTTCCTTTCACTCTGCGGGCGATGGCTTTGGTGATTGCTTCTTGGTTGCCAAAGATCGTAGAGAGCGCACTCGGAGCTCGCCAAAGTCATTCGCTACCTCGCAGTTCCTATTCGAAACAGCAGTTTTGACCATGGCCACACTCTGGTCAACAGAAATCGTCTCGCGTTTCTCGCTTTCCACTGCTGTGAAGAATCTTCACGTTGAGAGGCCAGCCGTGAGCCGATACCACCAAGCACCGCAAACCCACTGCGAACCGGTCCAATCACACAATCACGCCGCGAAAACAAAAACTTAACTGCGTGATTATTTTTTCTTTGCGGACTCGCGCACACAGTGCAGCCACGTAAACTTAGGACTTCTTCAGAGGAAGGGGAATACAACAATCGAATTTATGCCTTAGCTACCTTGTCCTTACATGCAAAATCGGGACAACGAGCTGATGAGAAATATGTTGCAGCTAAGGAGGAAGCCAACCAATAAACAAGCAAACAAAAAAACAAATGTTCGATTACCTTACCAGTTACACCGATGCGACAAAGAAATAATTTTGGCAGCTTTGATTTCTTTTAAAACATTTATATCAAGGTAAACTCAAGAGTCTCTTTTATCCTTTTACAGTATTAGGTAAGAATCATGTTTCTATAGTGCCACGTGCTTAACGCGCCGCGCGGCCTCCACGTTTAGTCGAAACGACGACAAAGCGGGGGTTGGCGCTCGTGGCGCTCTGGCTCTGTGACCTGGACTCTGGGCCTCCTGGCTCCCTAATTAAAAGCTCAATCTTGGGTTCTCCCCGACACCTACCTGTACGGCTCCTCAGGTCGTGACAATATTTTCTTTGCTACTTATATCATCGTTTTCCACATGTGTCCGCAGGCATTCCATTTCCTTTCGTTGGAACTCAACACCGAACTCTTGCCAATAGCGTACTGTGGGTAGTGTAGGTTTGTGCGAATAGTACATTTTCAAACCGAATCGAATAAACAAAGTGTAGCTAAAAACTGATTAGAATACGAATAGAATATCAGCACTAATATTTGCTACTGGTGCAGTTATTCGTACAAAACGAGAAATCGTACAAAACAATGAAACGTCATTGGTGGCACTGCTGTACAGTGCTATAACTTTAAAACCTATGCAGTTAAAGTTACAGAAACACGTAACACTAATCTCCACTAACGGGTAGCAGCACCAAGTCATTATATTAACTCTAAGGTCATCAAGTTGTATGTATAATAAAATTTCTATTTGCTTGGTTTGATCAAAATACCTTTTTCCCAAGCGTTTCATCCTAGAAACCGCCGAGCAATAGTCCAGTGGAAAACAAAGACCCATTCGAAAATCGTTGTGTACCCGGCGGCGCTAGCGTCGTACCACTGGAAATGAGAGTGGTGGCACCTACGTATCACCCATAGCCTCCACGTGCGAACATCAAGAAACGAATTTGCTGAATTTGCCTGGGTCCTGACGCGTCATCTAGTCTTGGAAGACGAACATTAGAACGCCGCCACACAAATGGACCACGTCGTGGCGCGGAAAAGTTCGTCCCATTGATACTTTCTGTGGAAGGGTGCTGCACGGCATCGGTGTGGGCCATTTTTGGAACACTCGTCGAAGAAAAAATAAGACAGACCTTATTCGAATCTCCTCTCGACTATTCGAAAACTACGCGAAAAGGTGATAACTCATTTTATTCGTTCGAATAATTGAACAGAAGGGTATTCGACTCGTTCTTCATTATTTTTTAATATTCGCCCACCCCTACATGTCTTTCATTTTAATAGAGTATAACAGGAACTGCAGCAACTGTAGACCGAGAAAAATAACGGAATGAAGTATATAGTTTAAGAGCGGGCCTTCTCAGTGGCTGCAACGGTTACTGTTGTCACTGCTTTTCTCCGAAGGAGAGGAAAGAAGTCAGAGAGTACTTATATAACTTCTGAACCGAACGCCACCATACTGGGGGGACAGTGCTTGCGCTGGCGCTGATAGGCGCAGAGCTCGACGACGTGACCCTTTGCGGAATTAGCATAACTTGCAGTGTGTTTTTTTTTTCACTTTAAGGTCCCAGCTTCCAGAGTCGAAGTGCCACACCATAGTAGGACGAAAGTGGACTTTTGCAATAATACATTTTTTTGCCAGTATTTGTAGAGAACGGATGTCAAGTGCTATAAAGACGAATGTTAAATTAATCAAATGATTACCAAGGTATCGAATGAGAAGAACCTTCTAGCACGGCTTTCGACTTGTTTAAATTAAGAGAGAAGCGCATCATAAATTTATTTTTTCACAAAAGTGTTCTCCGAGTTAACTTTTTACAGAAAGCATGCAAATATATCCGCAAATATACATGCGTACTTACACGAGCGATAACGCATGAGCAAGGAAGGGAATAGCGTCAGCGGGGCGGCTAGCGTAACGGAGCACGCACAGTGAGGTGAGGGCGTCGGCATCTACGGCTATCCGTGAATTCGCATTCTTTATGAACGCCTGCGAACTTAGGAGCGCGAGAGGTACGAGTGCCGCTCACGCATTTAGTGTTCTGGAAACATCGATATGCTCGCATTTCCCAGCTGCAACCTGGCTCACGCAGTGCATGTACAGGCGGGCCGGAATGAAACGCGAATACGCAAATGGCGCACTTTCCTATTTAGCAGCGAGCTATTTCTTTGCGGCCGGTGTGTGGATGAGTCCTTCGTACACCCTTTACCCAGAAACATCAATAAGGCTAAACTGCAGCTGAGAGTCATAGGAGCAAGGATCGTGCTTAATTGCTCTAATCTTTCGAAGCTGTATCGGTCCCACAAGGAAGCGGTCGTTGACATAATAGATAGAGAGGAGGAGAATAAGGCAGGGATGTTAACCAGAAAGGAGTTCCGGTTGGTTACCCTGCACTGGGGAAGAGGGATTAGGGGACGAAAAGGAGGAAGAGAGAAGAGGAAAAAGGCATAACACACACACGCACAACGCTGTCACAATTTGTCACTCAATCCAGTCGCTCTCAAGTAGAAAAAGTGTGCCTTGTACGCCTTGAGGGCAGTCGACTGCTGTGGCCACGTACCGAGGATCTTTTGCTCTGTTAATGGGCGAGGATCGAGGCGGTCCAGGGCACGACACAGTGTATGTCTTGCACTCGCAAATGCAGGGCACTCACAGAGAAGATGAGCGATGGTCTCCTCACAACCACAGGTTTCACAGGCAGGGCTGTCGGCCATCCCCATCCGGAAAGCATAGTGCTTGGTAAAAGCAGCACCGATCCATAAACGGCATAACAATGTTGCTTCGCAACGTGCTAAGTTACGTGGAAGACGAAGGCGCAGTCCAGGTTCCAGTGCCTTGAGGCGGAGGTTGCATAACTCTCCCGTGTTCCACGCTGAAAGTGTGAGCTCCAGCGCCAAAGGGCGAAGCCCAGACGCAGCGTCAAGTCTTGATATTGGGATCCTCACTGGAAGTCCGTCGTTGTGAGCAGAACGCGCAGCCGCATCGGCCTGGTGATTACCTTTATTACCACACTGTCCTGGCAGCCATTCAAAAATGATGTAATGAGCTTTGGATCCGGTGCCGTGGTACAGTAGACGGATCTCAGCAACAAGTTGTTCCTGCGACCCGCGGCGTAGCGGAGCTTGCAGGGCTTGAAGGGCTGCTTTAGAGTCGGTGAAAACCGTCCAGTCATGTGGAGGTTCCTGACTGATGAACTCAACCGAAGCCCGTAAGGCTGCGAGTTTTGCACCAGTTGAAGATGTTGGATAGGTCGTCTTCACTTTCATGAAGATGGATCTGGCCGGTATCACCACCGACACCTCAGAACTGGTCGAGTGAACTGATCCATCTGTGTAAACATGTATGCGGTGACTGTGGTAAGAATGCAGGTGGTTCAATGTCCGTTGTTTGAGAGCGGGCAGTGATACACCAGCTTTCTTCGTAATGCCAGGAATATAGATGTGAACCCGAGGTTCATGAAGGCTCCATAAGGGTGAGCACGGTCTTGACGCAGGGGTGAACTCCGATGGAAGGTATGCGCGATGGGCTTCAATGACTTTGTCGAATGCAGTACGTGGCCTAATTATTGGGAGTGTTGCGAGGTGATGACAGGGAACCCGTGAGAGGTGCCGAATATGTGTTCTCATGGTGTCAACAGCAATGTATGTAGTAACAGGATGTTCCCGGGCAACAAGAACAGTTGCTGCTGTTGATGCACATTTAACCAGTCCAAGGCAGATACGGAGAGCTTGCGCTTGCACACTTTGAAGAGTCTTGATATTTGTCTTTCTAATGGAACGAAATATCAGAAGACTATACCGCATGCAGCCCAGAAATACGGAACGGTACAGTTGTAGCATCCAGCGCACTGATGCGCCCCAGGACTTTCCCACCAGGAAGGAGAGGACGTGGACAATCGCAATAAGTCTCTTTCTCATGTCGTAGATATGTGGACTCCACGAGAGGTTCCTGTCGATGACAACACCAAGGACTCTGTAGCTTCTCTCATAGGGAATGGCTTCGCCATTGGTGCGAATGATGTAACGTGACATTATATTGCGTGTGAACGCCACAAGTGAACACTTTTCGGTCGAAATGTTCAGGCCCTGCAAAGAGAAGATAAGATGTCAATATCGATGCCGTCTTTTGAAATCTTGCGCGAACTTCAGGACGGGTCACCCCTGATGCACAAATACAGATATCATCTGCATATATGTAGGGATCTGAGCAGATTGTGGCATTACGCCGACTAGGCCGATGGGAGCAAGGTTGAAGAGAACTGGGCTCAGCGCTCCACCCTCCTGAGGGACTTCGCGCGAATTTCGGTGTAAGGACGTTGGTCCGTCCGCAGTCAGGATAAAAAACGACCTCTCTGATTAATAGCTGCGTTTCCAGCTGAACCTGCGGCCTCCAATCTCAGCAGCTTCCATTGCGTCCAAAATGGCCTGATGCGTTACGTTGTCGTACGCGCCTTTGATATCCAAAAACAATGCCACGCTCAATCTGTTCAAACTTTTGCTGTGTTGTACCGACATTACAAGGTCAACCACGTTGTCGATAGAAGAGCGGCTCCGTCGGAATCCTGACATGAAGGTTGTATAAATCTGATATCGCTCCAAGTACCATTCCACGCGTGTAAGCAGCATTCTTTCAATGACTTTGCCGACGCAGCTGGCGAGTGCAATTGGACGGTATAATGAAAGGTCGAGTGGTGATTACCCCGGCTTAAGAAGTGGAATCAGACGACTGGTCTTCCAATAATGAGGAACTATGCCAGCAGTCCATGACTTGTTATAAGTGTCCAAAAGAGCCCGTCGAGCTTCTTGGCCAAGGTTGGCAAATGCGGAGTACGTCCCACCATCGGGCCCTGGTGATGATGACCTTCTACAACAAGCCAGCGCAGAATCAAGTTCTTCCATGGAGAATAGTACATCCATCCGAGAATCCCGTGATGGTGGAACATTGTTGCAGTGCAGCCTTGCGCCTGGATTCGGAAGGCCTGTTATTCTTGCGCAGAAATCTTCGGCTACCTCAATCGTGCACACTGCGTCTTTGGTGGAGCGCGGCGGATATGAATGAGTAGCGCTGTTGAGGGGACGTGCGAAGACTCCGAATTACACTCCAAACGCGTGACAAAGGCTTCCGTGGATCAAGTGCTTGGCAAAATGTCCTCCAGCGTTGTGTTTGCAGTGCCTGAATTCTGCGCTGAATCTTCTTCTCTATGCGCCTAGCATCTCTTAGGTCTAGGCACGACTTTGTGCGTCGGTATCTGCGCTCTGCCCTGCGGCGTTGCGATCGTAGTCGCTGCAATTCGAAGTCAAAATTGGTGTAGTTAGCGACAGGGTTAAAGGGGCAGGTGGCGTGTTCTATGGCCTCCTTAATTTTTTGTTCAAGACCGGTAGAGAAACCCTCTGTGCAAGCAGCCTCTATAAGTAAGTTAGAACTGTCCAGTCAATGTGCTGCCTACACGTGGCTGGGGAAAATGTGGAATGGCCAGTAATAATCAAATAGGTTAGGATATGGTCGCTGCCATGGGTTTCTATATCCGAAAATCACCGGACGCTATTGGTTAGGCACTGTGAAACGAATGTCAAGTCCAAGCAGCCGCTATAAGTCACCCCTCGAATATAGGTCGGGCTTCCGTCATTAAGGCACTGGAGGTCATGGTCAGAGGCGAAGGACATATGCTGTCTTCCCCTAACGTCCATCCTAACGCCTCCCCACATGGTGTGATGAGCATTGAAGTCACCCATAATGACCCACGGAGCAGGTGTAGCTGCCATCAAACCACTCAACCTTCTGGCATCGAAACGACTTGATGGCGCCAAGTACACCGCCAGTAGTGTAAAAGTCAGGTCTCGGCTCTTCACTGTCAGGCAAACGTACTGATTGTCTTCGTTCGGAGGAACCGAATGTTGCACATATGTAAGTTCACGTCGAATGTAGATGATGTATTTGCTTGATCTGTTGCGCGTAGGTGATGCAAATGCCTCGTAACCGGATATTCGCAAAATTGCCGGGATCTTCGGTTCACAAATCACAAGAATGGGGAAGTGATTCTCGTAGACGTAGTGCCGTAAATCGGAAATCCGGGACTGGAGCCCACGAGCATTCCGTAGGAAAATGAAAGCTTGCATGACTTTCTTTTGAAAATACAGGTCCGAAGAAGCCATGATCCCTTCTACTGTAGAGCCGCAAGAACTGGATGTAGCGCGTCCAGCACTTGAAGTGCGCTGTTTGCTGCTGGCGTGCGTAGGCTGGAAAGCAGAGCACGCATGGCATTCATTAGTGACGTTAGCATTGCAATCACTTGCATATCTGGGCCATGGCCTTGATCATGCCTGTTGGCTGGATCAGTCATAGGCGCTTCACATTGCCCTGAGTGCGCCAACATCCCTGACACAGTACGCGTAGAAGACTTTGGCAGTGGTGGCCAAGTTTCATCTGAGGCAGCAGGTCCAGCCTCACCAAGCGCCGGGCTCCCTTGATTTGGTACTACTTTTGTGGAGGCGGACAAGCTGCAGTTGCGTTTGGGGCATTCTTCTCAAATGTGACTGCTTTCTTTGACGACCTTCGGCGGCGCTAACGACGTCATCGCACCTTTGCGGCGGCTTCTTTTTGCAAAGAATGGTTTCGCATCATTTGCTTCAGTACCGCCTGCTCGGTTGGACACTTTCGTCACCCAGTTCGACCTTTTGTGCCTAAGCCTCTTCAATGCAGGAAGTGCATGAGGATCGGCCACGTGAGCAGCGTCTGCATCAACTCCATCGGGTGCCCGCGATGCTCCGAGTCACAAAACGGTGACTTTTGCCGCGCGACTACGTTGAAGTGTGCCAACTGCCACGGCCCTCATGACTCTCCCTCGAAAGACTGAGCCCGTCTAAAGACAGAGCGGGCGGTACTGAAGCAACTGGTTGACATAACTGCACAACATAGCGTGCCGTTTGGCCGCTTTAGACAAGTGCGCAGACGATTGCACGGTGCTACAGGTACCACCACCACGCGCTGTTGTCTTCCTGTTAACGTCACGAAGGTGTGTAGTTGCCTAGCAGCGGCAGTTCTTACTGCTATTGTTTCAAGTAATTCTGAGTAATCAATGCGCAGAGCCTATAGTTCCAGAATAAATATATGACGCAGTATTACACGCAATAGATTTGAAATATATCGACTCTTTGTGATTTTGGCGGAATTTGGAAGCTCTATGGTTACGTGTGAATGCGCCAAGTAAGCGGCCAAGATGCAAATTTTTTTTTTGAAATTTTCACATCACGTTGTCAGTTACTTTGCCAGCGCAGTGAACTATGCTTCAGTCCTATATTGTTTTGGTACAGGGTGGACGAACCCATTGCTGCCAAAGGGGTCTTCGAAGCTGGCGTATTTCGCAACTGTCCGGACCAAGTAAGTTATAATGCCTGTTTTTCAAAAAAATACACATATGGATGAAGCCGAAATGGATAAGCAGCAGTGCACGGAAGCTTCCGCACATGTTAGCAAACCAATGAGCTCGAAAGTATCCTAAAGCAGTACTCCGGCATGGCTCGCAGTCTACTGTTTTTACACACGATGCGCCTTTGTCGGGAATGTGTTAAAAAAACGGCACAAAAAATTAAAAAAAATTAAAACTTGAACAGCCGTGTACAAATATTCACTTCGTGACCGACTACCCGCTAGAAAGAAAAAAAAAACATGGTCAGCATTTAGAGCACTGGTAGGCTCACCACAATTTCTTGACATAAGAAGCCTTTTTGTAGGCTACTGAAATATTTTATGCAGCATCAGATCAAAACACAATCAGGCAAGAGCCAACCTGTGTAAACGCTTATTTAAGAGAACACTGGCTTATAAAAGCGCTGCATTTTACAAAAAAAAAGTCCACGCCGATGCCAGAAGGACAAGTATTACCAGATGCAGGAGTCCGGATTACCTATTCAATTAGTGTGCTTTCATGTGTCTTTCCCAAATGTTCCCAAAATACCTCCTCCACCATGCTTTCTTTCATTGTTGTCAGCGCGAACGGTCTTGTATATATGAGCGCCGATACCCTGTGGCTTTCTTACTTCGTGGGTGTTTTGTGCTTTATCCTGCTAGATCGTGCCATCTTCTCAAGCATATTAAAAAACAATACTCGCTCCTAAAATATCCCCGAGCAAGCTGACGAATGCAACACAAAGCATAAAGCGATTGGAAGCGCATAAAGAGCACGAACAGTAAATCTCTATCGTCAATTTCCACTACATCTCTATTACTTCGGTCGTTGTTGTTGTTGTTGTCTTACAGACATAGCACAGACCCACGACGGGGATTGGCCAGGGTTCAGTGAGGAGAAACCAAAGAAGAAGGTGAACTGGTACCAATGTAATGGTTGTGCCTTGGGTGATATATCACAATAATTAAAAAGGAAAGAAAAACAAAATAACGGGAAGGAATATCAGAGAATTGAATGCATAAAAATTCCAATATTCTCATCGTGTTTTTTTTTTTTGGATGCGCAGCTGCTCTAGCAGTATTGGCTTCATCGAGCGCGCAAATGTTGAACGGAAAGTAGAAGCAGCGCTGCTTTGTTTTATTAAGCATCGAATGCTCCTCTTGACGGTAAATTCCGTGGAAGATAGTCCCGAATTCGCGCGAAGATGACTCACAAACCAAAAAAGACTAAGGAGCCTCTACCAAAGTCGAAAAAAAGCTGAAGTTTAGGGCCGAAATTAGTTAATACGCGAAAAAAGAACACACCTGTGCCGTGATGAATTTTAACGACCACCACGCTGCGCGATGCGAGTAGCTATAGTCTTGCACCATATACCAGACAGTCAATGCCAAAAAAGCATGTGCTTGTATTTGCGGCCACAACAGTAACACATAGGGCACGCGTAGCCCGTTCAAGAGTCGTTGGGCCCACTTATTACCGTGCTCCGGTGTATTCTGCAGCTATTACTGCGTAGTATACATCACGATCAGTGTACTTGCAGGCTGGTATCTGTTTCGCTTTTGCTGAATTAATTTGCTAAGCCTCTATTCTCCGATCCCAAGGAATTCATGGCCATTGCATTGGAGGGCCGTTGGCCCCAGCGGGCATGGTCTCCTTGGCTAAAAAGCACGGACTGCGAGTAGGCGATATTTCACCTTCGAGCCAGAATACAGAATGTTTGAAATTTTTTGAAGCTGGATTAAGCTGCATGCACCGCCGATTGCATATTTTATTTTGAAGATCTGCTTGCATAGATTTACCACCAAGAAATAATGATGACACGCGACAATATGCCCAAGCTGCTATCTACACTTAGCATTCAGGATGGCATACGATTCCAAAATATCGTTTGGGTACTCCGAGTGCAAGATAGTCTCGAATGAAGTATTAGAACGCTACAAAAGTTATTTATTCGTTTAAATCTAAATATTTGAAGCTTGCATTCGCACTAGCAGTCACGTAGCTAGGCCAATAAAAGTCAAAATCTTACGCTCAATTTATCTGAAATGCTATGTGCGACGAGATATGGCTGAAGTTGCAGCTCTTAGATTTTTCGATGAACAGAATGAACGAATGCGTGTACTGCTTCCAAGGCATAAACTAAGATATTACATCCGCAGCAGTAGCAGAAAACGCGACTCGAAATTCTAGACATTGCTAGCGGCACGCTCAGTGGGACACTTAAGTATTAAGGTTAGCGACTATGCATTAGTGCGAGAGCACTATTCCGACGGGTAAACCCCGAACAAGATATTGCGAAATGTTTGTGGGTTTGCGAAGACCTTGCGATGTTTGTGGGTTTGATCCAAATAAAAGAAGAAAGTAAATAATAAATCATCAATATGATAATATTTTCCGGAGACAACTGCACTGTGACATCTCCCTCTTCCTTTCTTGTTTCACTCTCTCCTTTATTCGCTTTCTCCCGGCGCGGTTAGGGTGTCCACCGAGATAAGTGAGACAGCTACTGCGCCATTTCCTTTCCTCGAAACTAATTTCCCTTTTTCATTTTCTCTTGGTCGTCGTCGTTATCATTCATGCAGTCCTGCTTTCTCACGTTATCAAATTTTGGCAAAAATAATTAATAATTGGTTTCTGGGCAAAGGAAATGGCGCACCCAGTATCTGTCTCATATATCGTTGGACACCTGAACCGCGCCGTAAGGAAAGAGATAAAGGAGAGAGTGAAAGAAGAAAGGAAGAAAGAGGTGCCGTAGTGGAGGGCTCCGGGATAATTTCGACCACCTGGGGATCTTTAACGTGCACTGACATCGCACAGCACACGGGCGCCTTAGCGTTTTTCCTCCATAAAAACGCAACTGCCGCAGCCGGTTTCGAACCCGGGAACTCCGGATCAGTAGCCAAGCGCCCTAACCACTGAGCCACCGCGGCGGGTAGGCAAAAATTTTCCATAATAACTTTTTCAATGCGTGACGAAACTAAGCATCTCTAGAGGAAATAAATAATTAAGGAGATGCAGAGCAAAAGTCGCGATTTATTTTTATACCCAAAACGCCTTTTCTGGGTTACTTGGGCTGTGCATTCAAGGATATAGCCAGACAGAGGTTTGCTCTAATGTGCAGAATAGATGGCGCGAAATTAGAGTAAGATGGCAGTGGTGTTAGCGCGCAACTCGAATTACCTTGAGAGCAGTTTTCGTGGCACTAACTAGGCGCTCTACAGGGATAGATACAGATATGTTCGTTGCAAGCGTCCAGTTTTTGTCACTTCCTAATACTCATGAGCACTCATACAGATGACACGCAATGCTTCATATTTATATAATGCAGATTGATTAGAAGAGATGACTTAGAAAGGAAAGAGAGTGCTGATAGTCTAAGCAATAACTATTAAAAAATCTTGAACGACGTGTTCGCTTGCCCAGACAACCAAATCTCAGAACGCAATTCTAATTTGCGGACCTCGGAATCTGCAGCACCAATTACAGTTCGGGAGAAATCGACGAATGAAAAACGAGGTCGAAGCACATTGGGGGACGGTATTCGAAAACGCGAGGTCTTGAACTGAAATTAGCTTGTTGCATATGTGGAGTGCGTTTCTCTGAATTGGTGCGTCTGTGCTGAACCCCCAATAGGGGAAAACGTATCGTTGCAGTAGGGGATAACAACCACATCATCTTGAGCGCACTTTCCTGGCGAGAACCTCTGCGAGGAATTCAAATGCGGGCTTGTTCTTTATGGATCTGCGACCCTTTTTGAAACCAAAATGTAGCGGTTTAGAAGTGTAGCCACATCACAGAATGAAAGCCTGGGAATTCGAGGCGTCAAAGTTTATTGGTAAGTACCGTAAATTGACAAGTTGTTTGCACGGTTCAATACTCTGTGCCTTTTCAGATCGACTGCGCTACATACAGTTTAGGAAGCCTAGCACTGTTAAAATGGTATTCTGCCCAGTCAGGGACACACAATTCTCGTTTTTGCATTTGGGACATTGGCCCAAAGCCGCGTGAGAATAAGAGACAAATGCGCACAAAGTCCATAACGGCAGTAATACAAACAAACCATCAAGATATGGTCGAAATATGGGCAAGATGTTCACATTTTTACTTGCTATCAAACGCGGCGTCTCCGTTTTGAATTCTCACAGTAACTTGACAAAACCAGCTCGTCTTAAAAGCAAACCCACAGGAGTGTTTCTTGACGGTAAACCAGTCCTTCCTGATCGACAGCGAATTGCATAGTGCTACCGTTTCCGTGCAAAGCTCAAAGCCTGCGGCAGCAATGAAAGTGTTAGGTGTATTTTTTATTTATTTATTTATTTATTTATTTATTTATTTATTTATTTATTTATTTATTTATTTATTTATTTATTGTCAATACTCTCAGGCCCGGAGGCATTACAGAGGGGAGGGGCATACGAAATCGAATGCTATTTGCTTGAATTTCTCAGTGTCGGTGATAGCAGAGATGAAGGCGGGGAAGTGGGTCGATGTTCTGTTTTTAAAATTGCCACGTCTGTTTTCTTTTACAGCATCAACAAGCACAACCGGTAAGAGCGCCCTCTGAGAACCTGGACTACGTCCACGTTTTTCATTGTAATTCTTCTTTTGATGTAGGCCTACATGTACACACGCAACTTAGCTCGTGAGGTAATGGAATAGGCTTGTGTGCTGACTCAGACCCTATGTCGCCTAAAGTTCTGGTATTCTTCACCATCGCCGCATTTCAGTTGCTCGACTATGAAGCTCGGCCTTCCAATGTACGTGTAACAAAACAAAACTGTTATGTAAAATGTTATGCATGCTAACCATGCAGTGCGGAACAGCCCGTTTGCGTGGTTTCGCTTTGTTGAAATCGATTTGAAGTTTACTTCTGGAGGATCCAAAAAGTGCCGTGAACTTGATACGTTAACAAATTCAAAGCAGGCGCCTCCTCTCTGGGCAGCCTTTGAAACTGGAATGTTTCAGTTCTTTTGTGTAGAGAGTAAGTTTTTTGTCAATGTTCTGTACCGAATATCAAAAAGGCGCCCTTTCATACGTTGGGACAATTGGGAAGATTATGGTCGTTGAAAGAGCCCTGACTGGGATTTTAACAGAGCTGTTCTCAAATGAACTTCATCGCGTTTGTCTCCAAAAAAAAATGTGACGTATATATGCAAAATTTGATTAAGCTCGGAATGTTGGGAATGCCACAAAGAACAATTTGGGAAGGTCGCTATTATTGCATTTTTCAATTCCTGCCGCAGCGCTGATTTTCCGCTCAAATATAAGGGTCTGCACAGTACAGTCTGTACAGGAACTGTACGGTCTGCACAGTTCTGTATGCATAATATGAAAGCACGTTTAGTAAAGCAGAAATTTGGGCAAGTTGGTACGTATCCATTTTGAAACAGCGCAACAAAGACGGGACGTGGAAACTGAGGTGTAAAGACAAACATGCGCTGACTAACAACTGGGTTTATTGAAAAAAACACACAAAATATATACAGAGTTAGGAAAGATTAATCGCCACCATAGTCAACTCATGCCACATGTGACGCCAGATATCCAATCTCCCCTTCGGAAAGGGCGACCGATGGGCAACTAATGCACGTTGCGCCTTTCTCACGTATAAGAAAAGCTTCAAAAACTTCTCGCGTCATCTTATCACAATGGCGAAACACGATATTGGTGTTCTTATAGTCGGGGGTACATTTGCATTTCTTGCAACGGAATGCACCTTTAGTGAGAGGGTCTCCTTCTGTTTTTCTTTTTTCGTACTCTTTTTCGTGTTTGCATTTGCACCTTCTGCAGTGGACCGCCACGTGTGACAGGGGGTCTTTTTTTCTGGTGTTCTCATGTTCCATGAGTCGCTTGTTGATGCATCTTCCTGTTTGGCCAATATATGTGGCGCCACACGAGAAGGGAATTTGGTATACTACCCCTACCTCGCAAGGTACATAAGGGGAAACATGGCGCACCTGACAAGCCCTTTTGTTTCCCTCCTGCCTCTGCCTTACCTGTCTACACATTCTGCCTAATTTCTTCGGGGCAGAAAATACGACGTCAACGCCATATCTGCCTGCCACTTTTTTGAGCCCATGGGACATGCTGTGCGCATATGGAACCACTGCCGGCCTTTTATTTTATTTTTATTTTCATTTCTTGCACTCGGCCGAGCCCCATACTTCACGTGCCTAAGCAATTTTTCCGCTGCCCTGGAAATGAGGTGAGCCGGATAGCCATTCGCGCATAATCTGTTTGATTGGGCTGCAATGCTCTCCCCAATCATTTCATGGCAGGACTTCTTGAGTGAAGATTGGAGGCACGACAAGATAATGCCTTCTTTTATAAGCTTGGAATGACCTGACCTGAAGTTTAACAAGGGCTTAGCCGATCTTGGCCGATAACACCAGCACACGTGCTTGTCTCGGGAAAACAAAACCAAATCTAGAAACTGCAGTTCCTTGTTCGTGGGTACCTCTGTTGTAAACTTTAGCCCACGCCCGTACTCATTAAACACCTTAAGAACATCGACTAACATTCTAGGCAGGCTGTCTGGCGGGGTAAACACCAAATAGTCGTCGACATAACGAAAAATACGCACCCCTAACTCCTTCGAAGCTTGCTCAATCGCCCTGTCCACAAAACTCAAAAAAATGTTAGCCAATACAGGTGCAACCCTGGAACCAATGCATACACCGGATGCTTGCACAAATGACTTGCCCTCCCACTCAACAACTGTTGCCGACAGGTAGAAGGACAAAATTTCTAAAAAACTATCAACAGACACACCACATTTTTCAATGAATGCACTTTCGTCATTGTCCTGTGTGATGCACATTTTAACGGCCCTCATGAGCTCTCCGTGTGGCAATGAATAGTAAAGGTCCACTACGTCAACGCTGAAAAACTTGCAGATCCCAGGGTTATCCAGCTTAAGGTGCTCCACCAGCGCATCCGAATTCGGAATCACGAATGGGTCTGGCAGGGCCAGCGCCTCCAGTTGCCTTTGAAGATAACCTGAAACTACATGCTGCCAGGTCCCTCGTTCGGAGACAATGGAACGGAAAGGTTGGTCCGGCTTGTGTGTCTTAATGGTGAAAAAAACTTCGAGCTTCAGTCCTGCCGACTTATTCGCTGCGTCCGCCAGCTTGCTCAAATTGTGGTGTCTCAAAAGTTCGACCGCCCGCCATTTCACCTTAGAACCACTGAAGTCAACTTCCTTGAAGTTTCTCCCCAGGGCTTCTGAAGCTTTATCCGCATAGGTGCCTGCCGGAAGGACCACAAAGCAACCCTCCTTATCGGCCGTCATCAACGCGAGCCCACTTTCAGCCAGGAAATCAACCGTGTTCTTCATGTTCCCGCTCTTTCGTTGCATACCATGGGTTCTGCTCAGCACGGTAACACATTCCACAGTGCACCTCGGGCGCATGTCCTCAGGAGCCAAACGAATGATGTTCCTTAAACAAGCTACCTTCTCTGCAGGATTCAGGCGAGGTTCAAAGGCGAATTTTGGCCCCATCCGCAACACTTCTTTGTGTCTCTCAGGTATAACCTTGGTGCTGAGGTCAATGAACCGTCCTTGCTCCGTGCTGGATCGCTCCCTTTTAGGCAGAGTTGGCCGAACTGCATTCCAGAGGAATTCCGTGACTGACTCCGACGTAGTGCACCACTCCCGATAATCCCGCTGACACTTGCACTATAAGAACACTATAAGAACTATAAGAACACCAATATCGTGTTTCGCCATTGTGATAAGATGACGCGAGAAGTTTTTGAAGCTTTTCTTATACGTGAGAAAGGCGCAACGTGCATTAGTTGCCCATCGGTCGCCCTTTCCGAAGGGGAGATTGGATATCTGGCGTCACATGTGGCATGAGTTGACTATGGTGGCGATTAATCTTTCCTAACTCTGTATATATTTTGTGTGTTTTTTTCAATAAACCCAGTTGTTAGTCAGCGCATGTTTGTCTTTACACCTCAGTTTCCACGTCCCGTCTTTGTTGCGCTGTTTCAAAATGAAAGCACGTTTGATGGCGCAGAACCGCATAGCCCCTGGAACGTGTTAACGCATCTGCTGTGTGTTTTTAAGCAGTGCAATGGTGGTGAATGGTGTGGTATGGGGAGTTTAACGTCCTGAAACGATACATGGAATATTCCATGGATACATAGATACGATACATGGATACATGGAGGGAATATTATGGACGCCGTATATAGAGATTCGGATTAATTTAGACCATTTGGCGTTCTTTAACATGCGCTTATATTGCACTGAACTCAGGGATTTTGCATTTCGCCTCCATCCAAATGCTGCCACAACAACTTCACCTCAAATACATGACGGAAGCGAACAATTACCGAAACCAAGGAGCATAAAGATGTCTTTTATTTGTTTTGTAGTTTTTATTATTCAGAAATTATTAAAAGCTGATGAAAAATCAATCACATCCCAACGGTGGAATACGGACCTAAGACCTCTGAATTTTTCGTCCGGTGCTCTACCAACTGAGCTACGGCGACGGCTGTCCAATCTTCTGCTTTTGGGGGGTATTTATGTGTAGGATTAATTGGAGAGACATGGGAGAGGCCCTTGCCCTGCAGTGGGTGTAGTAAGGCTGATGATGATGATGATGATATGTGTAGGATAATCGAACCTTGAGAGTTTTTGCCTGCGCCACCCTCGTCCATAGCGGCCGACGTAGCATGTCCTGTATTACGGCGAATGCCACGTAGGAATGTGGCACAAGAAGGGGGAAGGAAGCTGTATGGGAAGCCTATTATGCTACGTATGGCATCAAGACTGCCAGATTCGAGGCTCTCGACGAACTATTCAGCAGATAAGAGAAAGGAAACAGGTGCTCGTTATGACATACATGACGGAAGCCAACAGTCACAGAAACCAACGAGCCCAGAGGATGTCTTTTTTATTTTTATAGTTGTTATCAATGGGAGATTAAAGAAAACCAGAAGAAAAAACAACCACTTGCCATAGACGCTACCCTCCGGGTAGCTACCTGTGATACATTTGGTACAAGTTTTCCCCTGACCTGGTGCCTGGCTGCTATGGGATGAAATGCTTGGGAAAACGGTTTTTGACCCCATCCCAAGTAGGTGAACACACCTTGTGCCATGGTGCTCTTTGGCTACAGATTCCCTAGCCCCATAAAAATTTATCCTTCTCATCATGTGCTGCATGTCCATGGCGGCAGCGCCTGCGAGCTAGAATTTGAGGCGCGAACTGACAAATGTAAGATTAGCAATACAACGAGTTGGAACAGGTTGCGTGTGAGGCTGCGGCGATGTCTGAGTGGTCCGAGGCATAAAGAAACGAAGCTAATTTCTTTCTCTGCAGCGCTGCTTCTTATCCCACTCGGGGAATAGGGTATGGTTAACTTTCTCGTCTTTGTGCCATTCGGGCGCAAAATTTCGGAACATTTAAAAAAGCTTCCTCTTTGTGTTCTACCTCGGGTTCGCCGCAGCTTACTATGGTCTTCATGATTTTGCCGGGAATGGGAGCTAAAATAGTTTCATCAGCATAATTTTGATACCCAGGTAGTGGAAACGTAAGAGAACTGTGCTTTTAACTTCTGGCATTTTGCTACTTCTGGCCTCTATTTTGCAGTAGAAAGTATTGTAAATTTATTTAATGCAGACGTAACACTGTGAAGACGAAATTAGCTGAATGTGCTAAACTGGAGGAAATATATGCCGGCAAACGAAGACATGGGCATTACAGGAAGGGGCTAGCGATAACTTTCTCCAGGCTCCATTTGAAGGAAAAAGATATTTGAAACCATCGTTACCTATGCGCAACTTCTGACAAAAGTACACAAAGCAATCAAAGTGTAATTATAGAAGGGCATTAAAAAAAATTTTCACTGCAACCTAGGATTACAGAAGACAACCTTCTTTTCTTAATACAAAGCGAAGCAACAAGTTTTGTTGCAGTTTTATCTCTACGCTTCGCGACTATTTGCAGTTTATCTTCGTCAAGTACGAACCAGTAAGTTCAGCAACAGGTACTGCGTAACTTTTTTTTTACGCCTAACAAACTTAAATTTTAAAACACGACGCTCAGCCTGAAATAATGAGTTATTAGCAATATTTAAAAATGTTACACCATGTGCTGATATAATAGTGCGTCCACTAAGATTTTAAGAGGTTTTGTCGGAAAATTTGCTTTTGCAATCAGTAAACTAAGTACGCCTTCATAGTTTCCAGTCAGCATTTTCACTTTGCTTTTGTAAATAATTTGTAAAAATTAGCTTGTACAGCGCTTTCACGATATCGGACTCTATCCCGACAGCAAAAAACTGGAGGGGACACATTAGCTCCGCCTTAAAGGTATGACGCTACACCGTAATGGGCTAATCCCCATACATTCGGAAGTGTAAATTCTCGAGTTTGCATTCATAGATTCCTGGGAGTCCTCTCACCACCCATAGCGTAGTGGTGCAGCGGTTAAACGGTGGCCCTGCGATGGCAGGTGCTCCCATCGGTGGGGTCGTGCGACCCAGGTTTCTCCTCTTGGGCGACCTGGATGGATGTATAAATGCAAGATAGGAGTTGTAGCCTTTGAAACAGGGTTGTAGCATTTTACACCATGCTCGGCTTTCTTTTTCAAATCATTTTTCTTTACATTTCATTAACGGTGTTATAAATCGGTCTATATATTGGCCATATTTTAAAATACATTTTTAACCTTACACTTCTAACATTATGTCACCTCTCTGCTTTTGAGCCACTAATCTTCCAATCGCATTTTGCTAACTTGCGCCGGAGATTCATTCGCATGAACATTGTTATCTCTAAACCACGGGGCCACGGGGAGAATGACTGCGCCTGTATCGACATGCGGGTAGATACCAACTCATTCGATAATGAGATTTATCACACACTGCACATGTGTCTTCTTTGTTATTGCAACTGATCTAGCTTCAGAAGTGGGGCACTGCCTCTTGAGTGATCATAGAACGATTACTTTCTGATGTGGCTTTTCCAATTTCGGTATAGTTCTACACTTAGCTTCTTTTCCATTGAACTAATCCAGTTTTTATCGTCGGTATTTTTTCCCTGTCGTTTAAATCTCTTTAATTTTCCGTCCTTGAGTCCTGCAGACTTACTAGTTAGTGCCCTAGTCCTTTTCCGCCATTTTGAGTCAACGCTCTTTCTGTATAAGTGTTTAAGTACCTTAGCTGCCCACCTCTTAGCGTCCAATTTTCTCAGGCGTTCTTGATATAATATTTTACTCTGAGTTTCCTGTGCTTCAAACTATGCCCAGACCTGTTGTAGTATTTTTGCCTGCATCTAAATGCGGCCACCGGCGCAGCGATTCGATCTCGCGAACATTTGTCGCCGCAGCTGAGCGGCAATTCCAACATTTTGCAAAACACCTAAAACTCAATTGGAAGCAACCGCCCGCGCTTTGCCGTTGTGGGTCTTCGGTCGTCTTTTCAGTTGTTTCTGGGCTGCCAATTTTTGAATGCCTAAACCTAGCTTCTCCATATTTTGAATAAGAGCTAAAAAAACCCAGTAGTTTCGCCTTTCGGTGACAATTAAGGTTATCGCAAACATCTTGATTTTTCTTGATATCAGACTTCTCGCTGTTTTTGTAATAGTGGTAAACCTAGAAACATTTGAACGCAACTCACATGTAAAAGGAAGAGGTGAAAGCGCTCGTTCTGCTCGAAGAACTGGTACTCAGCAGCGGAAAAACTGAGGGGACACTCCCTTCAAGGATTGCAGTGGGCTGTACAGTAAATAGTTTTTGCAAAGCTCTTATATCTGCCCCCCCCCACCCTCTCCCCCCCCCCCCCCCCCGCATTTTCCGTGAAGTCTAACGACTCCTATTTTCCACGCAGTGTTTTATCGACTCAAGTGGCCAACCAAGTGGATGTCCAGATGAGTGCATTTGCCTCACCAACCTAGCGGATGGGGAAGAAAGGGGACCTGGAGAATGCAAGATGATAGCTTAAACAGCTCCCGTACAAAGTGGCAAGGAATGCAATAAAGGATGCTTAGGGCACATGGTCAAATTATTTTAACATTCCTTTATTTGGACCTCTTGCGTTGATCCCCGCAGAAACCTTGCTGACGAAAATTAATGAGAAACCATTGCGGTCGCTGGACCACTCTACTCTGCAGTAGAATCGCTACACTCCAAACTGATTTTATACAGCCGCTCCATCAGCAGGCGCGTGTTGCAAAATGTGTGGTCACCGGAAAATATTGCACCCATCGGAGCGGAAAATAAGACGGTTGTGCCACTATGCGGCCTATAGCGAACGCATATCGGCGCAGTTTAGGTTGCTTTAATCTCAGCCTCGCAGCGCTTCCCAAAAGCTGCTGCTTTGCCCTTTACAAGTACGCTTGTTGCGCTGCCATCCTAGAAAATTGGATTTCATTTCAAGACGTGACTGTGTCTTCCTGACGACTAATAATGTTGCGTTCGGTAGAGGAATTCTAAAGGTGGTGACCCTCTTGTGGTCTTGTTGATGGCTGTATCCATTTTATGCTGCGTGCCGGATTTCGCTAGCATGAGGACGACACAACAAAACGGTCAGCATCTGCTAGCATTTTCTAACGCTCACGCAGGGTTTGCTAATATGGGTGGGCAATAATCGCTTGATTTCGATGTTTTAGGTAGTGGGTTGTGAGACAGTGTTTCAGAGCTGAAATCGACCTTGCATGACGCCGCACTGGAGCACTTTGAATTAAGGTTGACCGCATGGGGTGCTTTAAGGTTGAACTGACACTGCATAGCACACGGCTGTTGTTGCTTTTCGTCTCCATCGAATGCCCTAACCATGGCCTATATTAATGCGAGAATTAGATTTCTTGCTCACGAGTAAAGCCGGCGTCTGTCCGTCCGTGTCACGGAAAAGCAGATGGCCCACTTGACACGGTAGCCAGGTGGCAGCCTGTCTGCCATGGCTGGTGACAATAAAATTAATTGAGATGAATTTAATGCAATGGCCGCCTTCCCACCGTGGCACTGCTCATCAGCTCACTGGCCGAAAAATATACAGCGTTCCGAAAAAAACTATCTACGCTACAATGAGCCATACAGGAGCTCGGTAAGAGCAATCTGGATCTCGCAAGCGTCACCGGTAGCTGTGTTCGAAATAGCCATCAGCCGGAGCAGTGGCGCATCACTGTCCGCTGCACCAAAGCGCCAGGAGTGGTATGAGGACGCTCTGTGATATATATGAATCTATGAAAAATAAGGAGTACTTACGCGGAACTGATCTCCAATGCTTTTGCATTCTCTTAGGTTAAGATTAAGGTTAAGGTACTAGTTTATTGTATGTGGGCTACGCCTGTCCAAGTTTGTATTGATTCTTTGTCCTTGGGCTTATCAGCAGAACTCCACAGCCTCTAAGCGTTTGCGGCAGGTGTTCACTATATTAAAGTATGTTAAAGATTTAACACAGTACTATGGACTTCACCACCGTCACAAGTGCAAGTGAAAAAGTTACACAGCGTCGGAAATGAACATTCGCTGCGCATTCATGCAAGCGTATTTCGTTTCGTTTAGCACTAGGTTAGAAGGTAGGAAAGTGAAGCAAGTTAATTCGCATTAGATAAGAATTTGCAAGACATTGAGCAGAAAAACCCATTTACAAATATCAGTTGAAAAGCGTGCTTTCTAGTTGACGTTCGTTCGTCTGCCACGGCGAGCTGGAAAGAAGAGAACTGAGGCGCTCCGAGAGAGACTATTGGCCCATTCACACTTGCAACTTGCGACTTGCAAAGGGCATGCGGCCTGCTGCAGTCGCTCGCGACTGGGCAGTAGCTCGACGAAACTGTTGTTCATAGTTGTAAGGGCGACCTTCGGGTCGCCTTCTCGTTTGATTCCCGTTTGAAATAAGAACTCTTGGGTGTTTTGTCGTTCGCGCGCTTTAAAGACTTTCGTCTGCTTTTGGTCGCCCCTCCTGCACTTGCGCTTGGTCCTTTCCCTGGTCCGTGGCAATTAGAAATGTACTAACGACGACGTGAGCGAAGAGGAGGATGTCGTGGTGCCTACCACTAGCCTGGATGCCTACCACTAGCGCCAGAAAAATGCGCTAGTATATTGTTTCTTCGCGTTCATAATATGCCCTGCGAGATAGAAATTTAACAATGAATCATTTTTGAGGTCGTAACACAATATCGAGTTGTTCGATATAAGCAAATTTCTTGTCATAGCCGCTTTGTTGCTGCTGTCCAGTGCGGCTTGATCACGTGGCGTCTACTTGCTCCGCTGCTGAATGCGTCGCGAAAATCAAGCAGGTCTTTATATCTTGATTTGATTATAAGGCAGTGTTCACAATAAAGCGCTGACAAGAGTAGCACCTTTGCTAGAACGCTGGCCAGTTCCGATGCACCCTTTGCTGCGACATCAATGAGAAACTGGCTAGGCTTAGCGACGACTAGAGCAGCCAGGGTGCAGCACAGTTCGTCAGCCGGAGCGCCCGCGACCTTCGTCGTTGCCGAAAGCTCGGCTCGTTCGTTTATTGGTTCAGCGGTTTACGACTCGGAAGTCGCACGTCTTGAAAATCGAGGAGCAAACGACTGGACTGCGACTGTGGATTTTCGGCTAATGCGACCGTTTGCGACCGTCGCTTTCGGACCAAAACGCTCGCGCGACCTCTGTGACTCGAAAGCGTGAATGGGCCCTAAGAAGATGTGTGGAAAGTGATCCACATTTATTGGAGGAGGCCCGGTAGCCGCGACTGGTGAGGCGGCTGAGCGAGCTGTCGACGTTGCTGGCCAGGCCGCTTGCCGAATGTGTTCTGGTCAGCGCGAGCGAGGTCGCGCTCTAAGCTTCATCTTCGCCATCAGCGCCGCTGGCGATGCCAGCGCCGCTTAGGTGCTTCCCCCCCTAGCGCGGTTGACGACAAGATAACAAATAAAAATTGGCAATGGCTTAGCTCGGCTATTCCAGGATATACGTTGCGAAAGCTAAGACAGATTGGTTAGCTTTCGACATGCATCACGCCACGTGGCGAGGTGGTGGCGCCTTGGCTGGTCCCGTGGTTCGTCACGCGGTTGGTCACGTGGTGCGGTGTGTCCACGGTGGGAGTGTGAACACCGCGAAACAGCGAGTTCGTGGCCAATGTAGTTTTCGCTACAAAAACGATATGTACAAGCTTATTCGTGCGAGTGAAGTTGGGATCAGAGTTGGGGAAGGCTGTTGGTCGGGAGAAGCGTGCTCAAGCGGTCGAGCCTGGCTGCTTTGAAAAGGGCGAGGGGAGTAAAAGATGAGGATGATAACGGAAGGAACAGGCGGGAAAGGTAATCGGGGAATTGGAGGCGAGCTAGGCGGTGTTTCAGTCGTAAGGCGTACTTGTGGGGTCGGCAGTTGGGTTGAAGTTTGCCGCGCAATGCCAATGCAGGGAATGCAGCCGCGTGGGGAATTTACGGGAGATATGTGATATGCTGTGATGTGCAGGTACTGCCATCGATGGGGCTTGTAAGACCAATGTTGCTCTCCCCTAGCAAAATCTCTCGACAAATCATTAATTAACTGTCTCCTGCCATGGTGGGCAGTTGGCTAGCAATACCGGTGGGCAGGTTGTGATGACCTTATAAGGTCACGTGACTTAGGAGGCCTAGCTACCATCTAAGTTGGTTCTCGGAGAATTTTTAATGGATTTTTCGCTCACCGGCAACGACGCCGACGACGACGCCGGCTTTTCTGTGATGCGGCACCTTCAAACGACGTGTACTGCGTGTGTAAGTGGTTAGGTTTCGCCCCGCATCTCGATGAAGTGTGAAAAAGTGTTGGGCAGAGGATTTATTATTTGTGTTGCTTTTAATTGTTGCTTTTAATACCGTTATACCACTCTTCACGCTATGGTCGTGAAGGCTGTGACATGGAAACGACTGTAAGCAGAGGATGATAATCTTCATGATGGAAGAACACCTCTGGCCAAAGAGCGCCATGACACAAGGTCTTCTCTACATCAAATGGGGTCAAAGAACCAATTTTCAAACATTTCACCCTAGAAAACTCGAGTATCAGGCAAAGAGAAAGCTTGTGCCCATTAGAGACTGATGGGTATCCGGTGGAACTGTGGATCGAACCCCGCACCTCCCTGAGGACGAGACGGATGCTCAAACCAGTAGGCTATCGCTGCAGTCAAACCTGCAAGCATACGTCGATGTTTGTCTGTTCTAACACATTCGGCGACAAATTCTAACCTGAAAGCTTTCTCAATAAACTGTTGTTTCATAAAAATGGTCTCCTTCCTGATAATAAAACCCGCCGCGGTGGCTCAGTGGTTAGGATGCTCGGCTACTGATCCGGAGTTCCCGGGTTCGAACCCACCCGCGGCGGCTGCGTTTTTATGGACGAAAAACACTAAGGCACCCGTGTGCTGTGCGATGTCAGTGCACGGTAAAGATCCCCAGGTGGTCGAAATTATTCCGGAGCCCTCCACTACGGCACCTCTTTCTTCCTTTCTTCTTTCACTCACTCCTTCATCCCTTCCTTTACGGCGCGGTTCAGGTGTCCAACGATATATGAGACACATACTGTGCCATTTCCTTCCCCCCCAACCAATTAATAATATTATTATTATTCCTGATAACAAAATTTAATTTTCTGGCACACACTGTCATGCTGTGTTTTTAGCACTGCTATGATGTCATTTTGTTGCGTAACGACTGTCGTGATCTCTCCCTTGAATTTTTTCTCTTTAAATTTTCGCTTTTTTTACTTTTTATTGTCTAAGCAGGCAAGGTAGCGACTGAAATTGAAACTGCATCACGCCTTTTCTTTTCTGACAGAGTACTGTTGTTACTTTTTCAGCGCTAAAATGGGCAATAGGGCGTACAAATTAAGTACTGACTTTAATCCTCACAATTGATGGCCGCTCAACACCATGAGGCACATCTCAGGTGATGTCCAGGACAAAAGGTTTTTAATGCTTTAGGATATCCACCAGTTGTGGACCCGGGTTTGTTTTCTTAAGATGTATGTTCTGGGTGACATTGATCCTATTATGTATGAATATTTCTGCAGCCCTTCAATGAACCTGTACAGTTGCCCTGTACCACAAATGCCAAGTTTTTTGGATGTCAAGATTAAGAGCTAACAAATTTAGGACTTATTCCCTTATTAAAAACGTATTTTTCTTTGCTTTCGGCTCCTTACTCGGGATTTTTTTTTCTCTGAACGATAGAAAGGGCTGCACCTGTCTTGTAACGCCAACGACGCCGACAAGCCGTAGATTGAGCCCATCGCTTGACTGGAGGCGCTGAAAGTCCTCGGAGACAGCTCAGGTGCGCGAGTTTCAGGCCTCCCCTGGCATACTTATTCAAAAGGGTTGAACTGCGGGCCAGTTGGTTCATAGTAACTTGAGAAAACCAGTCACAAAAGACAAGGGACAAGAGAAGGAGTGTTCACGCCACAACGACTGGACTTTCAACTGAGATTTATTCGACAAAACCTAGTCCTTCTCTTGTCCCTTGTCTTTTGTGACTGGTTTTTTCAAGATACTTATTCAAGACAAAAGGTTCATTTTTCATTGATGGCAGGGTAATCGTGACTGCCTCTGCATGAGGCGTGGATATCCTAGTCTTCAATCTATTTAAATTGACGTGGGCAGGCGCTGTAACCCGGTGTTGTGCGCAACCTGACGGACCACATTGGCAAAATTCATTGCAGCTGTGAAGGAGAACGCGTTTTGCGTGTTTGAGAATCGTTTTGGCAACTCTTTGAATGATATATTTTCCTTTTAACGCAATATAGTTAAAGGCCACGTTGCGAGCAAAAAATCCCGAACATGACATTAGGAGGTGGTGCCCAGACAGCAACCTAGAAGGCAGGTGGGCCGCCTAGGTTACATGACCTTGCAGAGTCGTCACAACCTGCCCACCGAATAGTGAGAAAACTGCCCACCATGGCAGATGACAGTTAAATTAATGATTGGTTTCTCGGGAAGAGAAACCTGAGCCGGACAAGACCCACCGCTGGTAGCACCTTCCATCGCAGTGCAGTGGAGCATGCTTGACCGCTGCACCACTGCACCAGGAGGGCTATGGGAATTCCCAGTTATCTGTGAATGAGTCACGTCAACCACTAAGAGGCCCATATGAGCTAAACATCAGCTGACTTTACTGGCAGTAGTCCAAAATTCGAGGCCCTGCCTAGAGCTAGCCGGTAGAAAATCGGGCGAGGCTCCAGCGCAAGGAGGGGGTCCAACCGGAATGCTACTTGGTGCCGTCTTCATCGACAGCCGCTGCCACCTGGGCTGGGTAAGACCGGTGGTGCTGCTACAGCAGTCTCCCCCCTGCCCCCTACCCTGATTCTTGCTAGTGAAAGAGCCCGGTGGAGCCGGAAGCCGGAACGAGACATGTCACTCCTGTGGAATAGCAGGGGAATACGGTGTATACGGCAGCCGGCCGTTCGGGGCACAGAAACCGCAAAAGGTGCAGTAGGTGAGAGAAAAAACTGACCCCAACCGGAATTTTATTTTTGCGCCCGTTTCGGAACCGAATCCGACCCTTCTTCAGCGGTGACTAAAGTGGGCCAGCAGCAGCGGGTTGCTGCCTTCGCTCTCCCTTTGTTAGCTCGTGGCGCAGTCCACTAACGTACACGGAGGGGAGCGTTCCTGGAGCCCTATTCATCGCCACCTTTGTGAGCCGGATGTAACATGACTCGACCTGTCGCCTCTTGAACAGGTTTGGCTCCAGGGCCAAGACGCTCACCTCCTCGAAGGCTATTCTGTGTTCGGCGCGTTTGCAGTGTTCGGCGAGAGTGTTAATAATAATAATTGGTTTTTTGGGGAAAGGAAATGGCGCAGTAACTGTCTCATATAACGTTGGACACCTGAACCGCGCAGTAAAGGAAGGGATAAAGGAGGGAGTGAGAGAAGAAAGGAAGAAAGAGGTGCCGTAGTGGAAGGCTCCGGAATAATTTCGACCACCTGAGGATCTTCAACGTGCACTGACATGGCACAGCACACGAGCGCTTCTGAATTCATTAGACGGATGTCATTCTTATGTTGCCTTATTCGTTGGTGAAGTTTTTTTGTTTCGCCGATGTATGAGGCACGTGAACACGCGCAACGTTGGACTGGCACGTCTAGTGCTCTGCTGCCGACGCACTGCTGTCGACGCACCACGCTCAAATCTCCCGATGATTTGGTGTGCAACTCACAGTGGTGCGTGAACTGGCGCTTGACGTGAATTAAGAAGCTGGATGGGCGCAGCAGGGATGGGTATTCGTCCAGGAGTGTCTCAAAGGCCTACTGGAGTGCGCTGGGTATAGTAGCAAGCCGTGCTCGAAGAGACAGGTCCTGAACAGTGAGGTTCATTGTGGCGTCCACGGAACGCTGCTTTGCATGTCGACCAACAGGGTGTAGTGGCGCAGCAAATCAGCTCCTAGGATTGGGTAACGCACGTCCTCGACGAGGAAAACCCATCTAAATACACGTCAGAGGCCCAAATATAGTGTCAGGGTATGCTTTCCGTACATAGCGATTAGGGTAAGACTGGCAGTTTGGAGCTGTGTGCCGGAGCGGCGAGTTGGTGACGATGTAATGGTGCGGGGTACGACGCTCATCTCTGCCCATGTGTCGACAAGAAATCAGAGACTGTAGGTGCGGTCACGAATGAAGAATGGCCGACTGGCCTCTGTTCAGGCACCACTCGCCGCTTCTAGTGGGACCCGTGGAAGTTTCCCTGGCAACTACAGGGTGGAGCACACCGACGCGCCTCGTACTCGAATGTGCGGTGGTACCAGCATTCAAAGGCTTGAGCAGGTAGTGTTGGACTACGCGGGTCAAGTGAGGCCTGGCGGCGAGAAGGAAAGCGGGCGTGGGCAGTGCTGTGAGCTGCTCAGAGAGACGGGTAATCTGGGCGTGTAACTCGTCACGGAGGCTTGGAGGCCCATTCGGCAGGGAAGAGATGACGACGAGGAGAGGGGTCGTGGCACAGTGCCGAGAGAAAACGGGGGTACAGGATACGTCTATGACGGAATCCGTAAGCTCGGCGAGCTGCTCCAAAGACAAGCCGTGGGCGGCGACGAGCACTATGCGGACTGACGAGGGCAAGCCCTGCCGGGACAGCTTACGCAGAAAGGCTCTCTCGAAGGTGGCAGCCTTGTCGCCTAAGAGCTGCTGGAGCCGCCGCAACAACTGGGTAGGTTTGCCATCGCCACTTTCTTCGGAGGAGATCGATGAGCTGTTGCAGGCGGCAGTGCTCTGACGGTGTTGTTTAGAACTTCTTGTTGGGCTTGTTGGTGCATTGCTGTGAAGAACCACTTTGCGCATTCAAAAGAGACAAACACAGAAAAAGGGCACGGAAAGAGCGCAAGCTATCAACTGCGTTTATTCGTGTGAAGATGCCTTATATATGCAGAATCACAGCAAAATGACAAGGGGAATGAGAGGGGGGTTAAAGCCGGTCATCTCCTGATCAACAACAGGTGTGCAGAAAATTCTTCTCCTTCTTGTACAATTTGACAGAAGTGTCGCTTATACAATTATCGCCGTTTTCTTTTGTGAGGTAGGCCGCCAAAAGCTCACGCGCTGTTTTGTTTTTACTTTTTCCTAGATGTTTTATCTTCTTAAGCAAAGGTTCGCATCCACTGCAAGCAAAGCAATGAGCGGGCAGATTCGCTCCTTCTTTATTTCGAATTGATCTGGCATGTTCCCCTGCGCGTTCATTCACGCAACGGCCTGTTTGTCCCACGTAGGCGCCTCCACACTTGAGCGGAATTTCATAAAACACGCATGTGGCACATTTCACAAACGTTTCAGCATGTTTTATGCCGCATCCACTGCCTCTAGCTCCTTTGTTACCGATTCTCAGGCACAAGCCTGCGAGTTTCTGTGGGGCAGAAAATACGACATTGACACCATGCCTCTTGGCCACTTTTTTAACATTGTGCGCCACTTTGTGTACATATGGCACCACCACGATCTTCTTGTTTGGCAGCGTCTCATTCGAGCTACCTTGATTTCTTCTTTTTATCTTCCTAAGATTCTCGGCCACAGCTGTTATGACGTCGCAGGGGAAGGCGGCTGAAATCAATCTTTCAATCTGGTTATTAAAGCTTATATGCATTTCATGCGGGCATGGCTCGGTAAGAGCAGATTCCAGGCACGAGCTTGCAATTGCTCTCTTGACTAACTTCGAATGCGCAGAATCACATGGCGGTAGCTTTTTCTTTGCTCGTGGAGCATAGTGCCAGCAGGCATGTTGTAAGCCGAAGTTCAGGTTAATATCTAAAACTGCAACGACCCATTAGAAGGAAGTTAATGCGTAAAGGCCAAGCCTCTTCAAGCAAAATGAGTTGCGCTTGCTTCAGGGAGACAAGAACGGAGGATTTGTCATACTACATGATAAAGGTTTCAACGAGAAGGCGGGCCAAGCCATAGCAAAGAACTTCGTCTGTGTGAAACCTAGCGCTACAAGGATCAAGAGCAGAGCTGCTGCTTTGTGCAGCGACCTTGAATTGTCCAGGCTTGCTAGCTCAATAACTGCATGTAAAACGAAAGCGCTGTCTGTATTCTTCGCTGCAAAAACGCAAAAGGACTCAATGCCGTTTAGAACAATCGTTAGTGAGAAGGGATCATGGCAGTTCCTAATAAGCCAGTATATGCTGAAGCACCTCAATGCTGTACAACTTGAAGACCCTTTTTATACTAAGAACTCGACTGATGTTGTAACCTTCTTCAGTTCCAATCACCATATCGGCTACGCATTTTCTGTAGATGTTGAGGATTTGTTTTATTCATTGCTACATATGTTAATATGTTACAGACGAACCCCAAAACACAACTTTCATGTAATTTACCTCCCCTCTTACTATCATAAAAACTCTGCCATCACTAACGCTTGATAACCATTCCCTATCTGTCTCAGAAACTTCCAAATTTCTAAGCGTCACTCTACATAAGCACCTAAAGTCTAATCGCCATGTTCAATCACTCCTGCAAAAAGTTTCCTTCGGCATTCATATCCTAATCAAAACGAGTGCATATTTTCAACCACATATCATTCGTTCATTATATTATGCTTATATCCATAGCCACCTTAGTTACTGCTTGTCTTGCTGGGGAAATACATACTTCACACACACTGAAAGACTTCAGCGCCTTCAAAATCAAGCCATCAGGCTCATGATATCCTCCTCATTGCAATCGCCCTCTTCACCGCTCTATCACAGCTTGAACATACTTCCCCTCCAACCATTATTTACTCTAAAATTATCCATAATTATGTACAAGTTAATTCATCATCACGCTCACATTGACGGTGTCCCTGATCAACGTATTAATACTAGCCCTACTAGGTTTCAACAGCGCAATAATTTCCTTTTACCTAAAGTTAGGACTAATTATGGAAAATTTACTACCGTGTTTGCTGGCATATCCCATTAGAATTCCTTACCGTGTGAAATTAAAACATCCACTACTGTTCACACATTCCGTCATCGTACAAAAACTCACTTAATTGGCTCGCTGTCTAGTCAACAGATCTAGACAGCAACATCCCAGCCTTTGGTTGTATGTTGTATTATGTAACTAAGTTGATATTCTACATGATTATTTTGTTTTCATTACAGATTTTCTTGTTACCGTTGCTGTTACTTTTATTGCCACCGTTGCTTTCTGTAGGTTGTATCTTAACACTAATTACGTACTTCACTGCTTCCCATTATTCGTTATTCTACCCCACTTGTTTTGTTCTAGGAGGTTCCCCCGACAGTCATGTACTATGGGACCTCCTGCTGTACTACTTTTACTGTATTCATCTTTTTCACATGCATTCCTGAATAAAATTGAATTGAATTGAATAAAGGGTTGTTTGTAAATGTCTGAGACTGCATTGAAAGAAGTGGGTTAATAGGCTTTCAAAACTCAGCTGGGGTATCAGCAGATGGCTTCATGTCTTTGATCGAATTTTATTTCAGACCCACCTTCATATCTTTTCAAGACAACTTTTGCATTCAACGACAAGGAATGTGTATCGGTTCTTGTGTCGCCCCTGTTCTTAGTAATATATTTCTAGCCGCCATTGACCGCTCCCTAAATGACGAGATTTCTAATCTGGGGGTACTGAAGTGTTTTAGATGTGTTGACGATTTTTTGATTGTTTTATCCAAACAAAAAACATTGACGCACACTGATTCAGTGAGTAGAATTTTAGCTGTCTTTAGACAGTATGGGCGAGGCTTGACCTTTACGAATGAACTTCCTTCTAAAGGGTTGTTGCAGTTTTTAGATATTAACCTGAACTTCGGCTTACAACATGCCTGCTGGCCCTACGCTCCACGAGAAAAGAAAGAGCTACTGCCGTATGATTCTCCACATTCGAAGGTAGTCAAGAGAGACATTGCAAGCTCGTGCCTGGAATCTGCTCTTACCAAGCCATGCCCGCATGCAATGCATATAAGCTTTAATAACCAGATAGAAATATTGATTTCAGCCGCCTTCCCCTGCGACGTCATAACAGCTGTGGCCAAGAATCTTTGGAAAATAAAAAGAAGAAATCAAAATAGCGCGAATGAGCCGCTGCAAACAAGAAGATCATGGTGGTGCCATATGTACACAATGTGGCGCACAATGTTAACAAAGTGGCCAAGAGGCATGGTGTCCCTGTCGTATTTTCTGCCCCACAGAAACTCGCAGGCTTGTGCCTAAGAATCGGTAACAAAGGAGCTGGAGGCAGTGGATGCGGCATAAAACATGCTGAAACTTTTATGAAATGTGCCACATGCGTGGTTTATGAAATCCCGTTAAAGTGTGGAGGCACCTACGTGGGGCAAACAGGCCGTTGCGTGAATGAACGCGCAGGGGAACATGCCCGATCAATTCGAAATAAAGGAAAAGCGAAATTGCCCGCTCTTTACCTTGCTTGCAGTGGATGCGAGCCTATGTTTAAGAAAATAAAAATTCTAGGAAAATTAAGAACAAAACAGCGCGTGAGCTTTTGGAGGCCTACCACACAAAAGAAAACGGCGATAAATGTATAAGCCACACTTCTGTCAAACTGTACAAGAAGGAGAAGAATTTTCTGCGCACCTGTTGTTGATCAGGAGATGACCGGCTTTAACCCCTCTCTAATTCCCCTTGTCCTTTTGCTGTGATTCGGCATATAGAAGGCACCTTCACACAAATAAACTCAGTGGATAGTTTGCGCTCTTTCCGTCCCCTTGGCCTTTTGCTGTGTCTCTCTTTTGAATGCGCAACGTGGTTCTTCAGAATTTGATGGTGTTGTTCGCTTAATGGGCGCAGCAGCCAATGTGTCAAAGAGCGCCGACGCGGGTGGCGCTATGAGAACATCCCATACCTCGGCGGCAACCTCGGTTGGGAGCGACGCAGCGACGTGGTGAAACTTTTACGTCTGGAACGTGATGCGCGCCAGAGAACTGGCTGCTTGCTTGGGTGAGCCACACACTGTAAAAAATAAAACACCTTTAAAGGAGTTTTCAGGTGTCTATAACTCGCAACCTTGCACCCGGCCCAGAAAGGAGTCTCCTGTTTTCATACACCTTTCATGCGCAGTGTTTCGCGAATGAACTAGCCTGAAAATGGCAAGAAGTGACCTAAAGTTGCTGGGGCGACTCGCACGCTATTACCGCCGAGCCATTGGCGTTTTAACGCTTCTTACACCCCTACATCCTCCAGGAAAAAATGCATGCAATGGGTTCATTATTTGGCCAACTTTTATTGCTTTTCTTAAAAAGTGTTCTTTAAATTTACCATTAGAATGCTTACAAAATGTAATATACCTGCATTATTGGAGCTCTTTTTAGCAGTAGACAGGCTGTGCGGCAACGAAAAACATTTATTGACGCGCAAATCACAATACTGCAGAAATGTGGAAAATTTTTATTCTAAGAACAAATGCATCCACAAAGAACAAGAAGCATCGCGAATGAATTCCCTACTGCCAACCAAAGAACGACTGCACCATGCCTGCTTTATTGGTGTTATGGTGCTGCAAAAATAAGATTCGATTGCAATTGCTTCTACCTTATAATTTTTTCAGAGGAAACGATAAAAAATTCATGCCTGTGCATCATTCTAAACCAGCTTGAGGAAGGCTTGGACTGTGACACTAACTACCAGGAATAGCTTGCACACAAACATAAGGTAGCTTATGCTGAACATCCATAATGTTAACAGTATGGCAGTTGTAGAGTGAACCATAGTGGTGAGCCTGCTGAGTAGTCATCCTCTCTCAACGAACAGGTTCTCAGCCACCCCAGGATTTCCTTCGCAGAACGGCATGCATGATGCGAGTCTGCCTTTTACACAAAAACATTACATTTCATATCAGTTTACATTGCTCAATGATCCTCATAAAATGCCAACATACTTCTCATTAATGATATGCGATATTATTCATGCTAACGCTAACAGAGAGAATAAAATCTGGCCATATGGCGAGCAAGCGAGAGCTGGTATTCCCTAAACCATTCCAAGGAGGCCATTGTGGTTTCAGAGAAAATAGCTCTAAACGGCATCATAAAAACAATGTTTGAGTTAGAACACTACCTTTTAGGAAATGGAGTGAAGGTGGCCAGGCCATGCAATTAATTCTGCATGAATTGCTACAAGCTAGTGCAAACCACTGGCCTTGCTGGAGAGTGAACAAATTATAAAAGGCCCAAAACACCACGACAACCGACGAAAATATAACGCACTTCATAATGCTTTACAATCACATCAGCGACAAGTAAGGTGTAACATTCACTTCTACAGAAGAAAATATAGTATGTGTGCCAAAGTCAGCGATGCAACCCCTTCAATGACAGTGGGCTGTTTCAACGCAACACAAAGCATGCACTCATTATTATACCAAGTATGTGACATCTTGAAAGGCAGGCAACAGTGCCAAGTTAACATATCTTCAATGTCTGCAGCAAGTAAACTTAATATCCATGAAGAAAAATTTGCACGAGGTCACTAAACTACTTCACAGTAAGCCACCGGGCCAGTTGGTGCATGATTCTTGGCAAACCCGCGAAGGGTAACAGGACACCGACAAGATGACACATATACAGCACTGACTAACAACTGAGGATTTATTGCTTTGCTCGCAATATATACATGAAGTATCATCCAATATAATGAGAACGAAGGTCACGGAATGTTCATTTTTCGACATCTGTCGTGATAATTTACCCAGATATAATCACAAACTCTATTCGTGACTAAGTTATATATCCAGTGAATATCCTTTTTCATTAACTTTAATGATGATGTGCTTACGCAGGTTGAGAAATTCGTATATATGATGTACACCTCATATATCTCGCACATTAGCTATCGATTAAAATTCCTCAGAATTCTACAACGTCGAAAGCACGGAATGCATTCACTATACAACACCTGTCTTGCTTGCTTGCTGCCATATCATCTCTGTGTTGCCGAAATGTTTCATTAGAAGAATGTTGACACACCGACCTTTTTTCCCAACATGTTGCCGCGAACATTTGCAGTGTTTGTTCATTCTTCAAGTCTGCCGCCACACAACTTTATCGCTTTGTTTACGACGCAAGACGCGACTAGATTTATCTCGATTGATCTCAGCCAGGCAGCGCTGATTCTACGTTGTTCCGGAATGTTCTAGTAGCTTTACACGCTTTATCTCGAAAGTTCGCTATCAGCTTTAAATTGAGTACAGCCGACAGCGGCGGGCATTCTGTTCGACGACCGCCGAGCACGCTTGTCGCTCCGCCGCCGCCGAGTGATTCAGTCCATTTTGGGTGCAAGTCAGCCCAATAAACAGTTTTCTTTTAGAAGACCTTTTGTCCGTCTTCATCGCTGCTTCGACTGCCGTCACCACTACGTGACATCTCGTGGAGGTGCGGGGTAGCCTTCCATGTTCCGGTCGACCCCTTCAAGTCGTGAAGCCAGCCCTCAGCGCTTCGCACCCGAGGACGACCAAGCAGCTCAGCGAGGCAGCCGACGTCTACAGGGAGACAAGCCTGAGTTCGGGGCCCTGCCGGACCGCACCAGACTGCGCAAAGACTCTGCTACGAGCACAGCAACCTCGCCGAAGATGTCGACACCGATCATACTGCAGTAGCCGCGGGTGCAGCCAACTTTCAATGGATCCCTAGGCGAAGACCCCGAAGAATGGTTGGACCAATTTGAGCGCGTGGCCTCATTCAACGAGTGGGATGGATGATGCGGCAAAAATTGGACACGTGTTTTTCTCATTTGATGGCTTCGCACGCACGTGGTACGAAAACTACGAGTCGTTCCTTACGATTTGGGAGCTATTGAAGAGAGAACTATTGAAGGTATTCAACAGAGTCGGGGGAAATAAAGAGCCGAACGACTTCTCGAGTCCAGGATCCGGATTCCGAATGAGCCCGTCCGCGGTTACGTCGAGGAGATGAAGAGCCTATTTCGCCGCGCTGACCCTGAGACGACCGAGGAAAAGAAAGTTCAGTTTTTAATGCGCAGCGTAAAAGAACAACTCTTTTGTCAGCCTCGTCCGCCAGCCGCCAAAAACAGTCGAGGAATTCATGTGAGAAGCCTGCACGATTGAGAAGACCCTCGACGTCCGGGCTCGGCAGTACAATCGCCCTTCCTCTGCCTGTGCAATCCGTTTGGACACGACGGCCACCACCAGCGACAGCTTACGGGAAGTTATCCGCAAAATCGTCCGAGAGGAGCTACGCCGATTACTGCCATCCTCCCCACAGCCACAAGCAGCGACTCTGATGGATGTGGTATAGGAAGAAGTGCAACAGGCACTTGGCACCCCGACGGCCACAGAACCCTAGGCCATGACCTACGCCGCTGCAGTAAGCACTCCTCAGTCCCAACGACAACCCCTGCATCCCGTCCGACATGAACAACTTTTTCCCGAACGCCACCTCCCTGTCCCCGCCCGCCCAGCCTACGATCGACGCTTAAGCCCTAGGAAATGCGACGCCTGGAGGACTTCCGACAACCTGCCGTTGTGCTTACATTGCGGTGAGGCCGGCCATATTCTTCGTCACTGCCCGTACCGACGTATCGGTCTTCGAGGATTTGCCGTTAAAGCCCCACGACCACGCTTCGGCCAACGTCGGCAGAAAATCGACGAGTTCCTGCGTCGAGAGGAGCACACGCCGAACCGCTTTTCGCGCTCACCATCGCCGTCAACCTCGCGCTCTGCATCGCCACGCCGCAACTACGCAGCCGCGGTACGAGGAAGGTCTCCCAGCCCCCGTAGGGGAAACTAAAGCCAGCAAGCTCTGGAAGTGAGGTTTCTCACGAGCGATACGCGGGAGATCCTGCAGCCGACCACGCCCCATGAAGACGCTGCACCCGCGATGCCGCATGAAGAACCGACACTCGCTGCACCGACGCCGCACACAATGGCAACCCCGACCACGACGCAACCTGTCTTCAAAACGACGCCGCCACCCAGTAAAAGCTTCGACCACACGCCCCACCCGCGAATCGCATACGCGACGAAGCCGTGACCTGACGCCGAGAGCGACATGCAATGCAAGAGCCAGGACCTCCGGCTTAGAAGTGACTATCGACAGCCGGAAAGTTACCGCTGTAGTCGACACAGGAGACGATTACTCGGTGATGAATGAAACATTCGTTGTGCAGCTGAGGAAAGTCACAACGGCTTGGGACGGCCCACAAATTCGCACCGTAGGGGGCCACCTCATTACGCCATCAGGAAGATGCACAGCGCGAGTGACTGTCAAAAGACATTTTGACATTTTGAAAAGACATGCGACCTTTGTTGTGCTACCGCAATGCTCCCGCGAAATGATCTTGGGTATCGATTTCCTTAATGAGCATCAGGCCATCATAGACCTGCGATCCAAGCTGATCACGCTTTCGACGGACGAAGCCATCGCTTCGATGAAAACTCGGGAAAATCACGTTGCCTTGAGCGTCCTGCAGGAAGAAGTGAGCATCGCACCCGTTCAAGCGTAATCGTGACCGTAGGCGCCACGAAAGCCATTAACGCTGAAGCCATCATCGAGGGGAACATGCAGTCGTTTCTAGGCCGAGGAATCAGCATCGCAAGAGGCATCGCACATTTCCGCAATGGCCAGGATGAAATACTGCTAACTTCAGCGAAGAATACCGGCACATTAACAGAGGAACGACGACTGCTTTCTTCGACGAAATATCCGACGTACGAGACTCCTTCGCCCTCTCCTACCCCTCCGCAGGTGATTCGCCTGTCCAAGAGAACTCGCGCAATTTCTACAGCAACCCAGCCCTGCCCCAGAACAGACAAGACCAGATCCGCAATCTGCTTCGAAGCTACAGTGAGTGTTTTTCGACATCGCCGAAGGTCCGACAAACGTCAATTGCCAACCATCGCATTATAACGGACCAACACGTCCGACCTCTCCGTCAATGTCCCTACCGTGTGTCACCGCGAGAACGACAAGCCATCCGGGACCAAGTCGAAGAAATGCTACGCGACGACGCCATCCAGCCTTCAAACAGCCCATGGGCGGCACCGGTTGTTCTAGTGAGAAAGAAAGACTGCGCACTTCGATTCTGCGTTGACTACCGCCGCTTGAACAACATAACAAAGAAGGACGTCTACCCCCTCCCCCGCATCGACGACACACTGGACCACCTCTGCAACGCCAAATATTTCGCCTCGATGGACCTCAAGAGTGGCTACTGGCAAATTGAGGTCTACGAATGAGATCGCGAGAAGACAGCATTCCTCACTCCGGATGGGCTGTTTGAGTTCAAGGTGGTTCTCTGTTCCGCACTAGCGACGTTTCAGCGAGTAATGGATACAGTGCTGGCAGGCCTGAAGTGGCAAATTTGTCTGGTATATTTAGACGACGTCGTTGGCTTCGCCTCGAACTTTGAAGAGCACCTGAAAAGACTTCGAACAGTACTAGACGCCATCAAGTCGTCTGGCCTAACCTTGAAAGCAGAGAAGTGGCACTTTGCCTACGATGAGCTGCTGTTTCTAGGCCACATCTTTAGCAAGGACGGAGTACGCACGGACCCGCAGCTGCTATTGAACAGTTTCCACCGCTGGCCGATAAGAAAGCAGTGCGCAGATATCTCGGACTGTGCGCATATTACCGACGATTTGTGAAAACTTTTCGCGCATCGCCGAGCCCCTCATCCAAATGACGAAAGCAGACGTGCCGTTTAAACGGGAAGCGCCGCAAGCAGAAGCCTTCAAGGAAGTTCAGCGTCGTTTACAGTCGCCACCGATCCTCGCGCATTTTGATGAAAACGCCGATACTGAAGTTCATACCGACGCAAGCAGCGTGGGCCTAGGTTCCGTTCTCGTTCAAAAAAGCGACGGGCTGGAGAAAGTCATCGCATACGCTTGCCGTTCCCTTTCCAAGGCCGAGGCTAACTATTCGACAACTGAGGAGTGCCTTGCCATCATCTGGGCTGCTTCAAAATTCCGCCCCTACCTGTACGGAAAACCGTTCAAGGTGGTCAGCCATCACCACGCGCTGTGCTGGCTTGCCAATTTGAAGGCTCCTCTGGCCGACTCGCTCGATGGAGTCTGCGTCTCCAGGAGTTTGACGTCACCGTCGTTTACAAGTCCGGACGCAAGCACTCTGACGACGATTGCCTCTCACGAGCCCCTGTAGATACACCGCTGCCGGACGACTATCAGACGCCTTCCTGGGACCCATCAGCCGCAGCTCTTTTGCTCTGCAGCAACGCTTGGACCGCGACCTAAAACGCCTCATCGAGTGCCTGGAAGGCGAGGTTTCTTCACCCCCGCTTCATTCAAGCGAGGACTGTCTTCCTTCTGTGTGCAGAATGAGGTACTTGTGAAGAAGCACTTTGCAGCGAGCAAAACAGCCTACCTCCTTGTTGTACCTGCTTGTCTCCGCGAAGAAGTTCTACACACTTCACGCGACGAGCCGACAGCTGGACATCTCGGGTTTACTCGCACCCTCCGACGCATTCAAGACAAGTATTACTGACCCGACTGTCTGCCGATTTCGCACATTATGTGAAAACCTGCCGAGATTGTCAGCGACGAAAGACCCTTCCCACACGACCAGCAGGATTCCTGAACCCCATTGAACCTCCCTCAAGGCTCTTTCAGCAGATCGGCATGGACTTGCTTAGCCCTTTTCCAACGTCAACGTCTGAAAATAAGTGGATCATCACAGCGACCGACTGCCTGACCCGCTATGCCGAGGCGAAAGCCCTACCGAACGGAGCAGCAGCAGAAGTCGCCAAATTTTTCATGGAGTGCATTCTTCTTCGACACGGCGCCCCCGATGTGCTCATCACGGACAGAGGAACAGCATTCACGGCGGAAATTACGCAAGCCATCCTGCGTTACAGCCAAACCAGCCACCGGAGGACCACTGCATACCATCCGCAGACCAACGGACTGACAGAGCGGCTGAACAAAACCATCGCCGATATGCTCGCCATATATGTCGATGCCGAACACAAACCTGGGATGTCATCCTGCCTTACGTCGTCTTCGCCTACAACACCTCAGTGCAGGAGACCACTCAGATGACTCCTTTTAGGCTCGTCCATGGCAGGGAGGCCACGACTACGCTTGACGCCATGCTGCCCAACGTTACAAAAGAAGAGAACGTCGACGTTGCCGCCTACCTTCAACGCGCAGAAGCTGGAAGGCTTGCCCGATTACGAATCAAAGTTCAGCAGTTGCCCGACGCCAGACGCTACAACCTACGATGACGCAACGCGGAATACAAGCCAGGAGACCAAGTCTGGGTTTGGACGCCCGTTCGCCGCCGTGGATTGAGAGAAAAGCTTTTGCGCCGCTATTTCGGCCCGTACAAGGTTCTTCGTCGGCAAGGTGAACTCGATTATGAAGTCATCCCTGACGCAATACGGCATCCCAGCGACGCCGCGTACGACCAGAAGTTGTCCATGTAGTCCGTCTGAAGGCGTATTATGCGCGCTAAATTTCCATACTCTACTTTCGCAAGATCCGTTTTATCTCTTACTAGTCGCATTATTTGTTTTAATTCATCGAGTCGATGCTTCTTTGAGAGGGGAATAATGCCGCGAACATTTGCAGTTTTTGTTCATTCTTCAAATATGCCGCCACACAACTTTATCGCTTTGTTTGCGACGCAAGAAGCGACTAGCTTTATCTCGATTGATCGCAGCCAGGCAGCGCTGATTCTACGTTGTTCCGGAATGTTCTAGTAGCTTTGCACACTTTATCTCGAAAGTTCACTATCAGCTTTAATTGAGCGCGGCCGACAGCGGCGGGCATTCTGATCGACGACCGCCGAGCACACTTGTCGCTTCGCCGCCGGCGATTAATTCAGTCCATTTTGGGTGCAAGTCAGCCCAATAAAGGTTTCTTTTGAGACCTTTTGTCCGTCTTCATCGCTGCTTCGACTGCCATCACCACAATGTGACAATATGATGATCTGCATTACAAAAGGATTTTGTAAACCAAGTAATTGCCACATGCTGGGAATTTGTCTCTTTGCTTCTTCTTGCACCGGGCTGTCTTTGAAGCACCTCTGCTGGGTGCGTAGCATACTAAGCTCTAAGCAGCCCGACCGACAACTTTCTTTAGCGCGTGGCTGACACCATGCACATATGGCATGACAGCTAACTTCATTCTTCTTTCTGAATTCTCGTTGGCGTAGATCGGCAAATTTCTTTCATTTCTTTGAAGCCAAGGCTGCAGATAAGGTCATCTGGGAAACTGGCTTCACGTAACCGTGTCAGTTGGGCCTTGACACTTTCCTGCTTACGGTCAATACACGATCTATTTAGGGAATTTTTCAGTGCATCTGTAGCCACACCTTTTTTTTCGGCTGCAGAAGATAACCCAAACACACATGGGCCTCTCCTATTTACAGTCATAGGTCGAGAAACTGAAACAGTAGCTCCACTGGCATTTCTTTTGTCAGCTCAAAGTTGGCAAGAAACGTCGGAGGTCTTAAAGAAGTCAACAATGTCCTTGTGTTGCCCTTGGTTATCTTGTGGATTACTAGGAAGTCGTACACAAATAGTAGGGTCATTACCACAATCGGGCCACGAAAAGCTTATATTACTTGGCGATCTTGACAGACAGGTCAGCACAAGGCCATTGAGAACTGGTGCAACGCAGGAAGCAGTGCATACTCCTTGCCGCTGAATGTACAGATCATCATTAAACTTTACACAGGTAG